>JAECUM010006789.1:0-98864 GCA_016617855.1 Megalonaias nervosa | reverse complement strand
CCACTCAAGACAAAAGTTGATAAATTTACCTTATGATTCTCAGTTGTGATGTGGTCCACTCAAGACAAAAGTTGATAAATTTACCTTATGATTCTCAGTTGTGGATGTGGTCCACTCAAGACAAAAGTTGATAAATTTACCTTATGATTCTTAGTTGATGTGGTCCACTCTAGACAGAAATTAGTACACTTACCTTATGATTCCTAGCTGTTGATGTGGTCCATTCAAGACAAAAATAAGTACATTTACCTTATGATTCTCCATTGTTGGAGTGGTCCATTCAAGACAAAAATAGGCAGATTTATGTTATAATTCTCAGTTGATGATGTGGTCCATTCAAGACAAAACTGGTACATTTACCTTATGATTCTCATTTGTGATGTGGTCCACTCAGGGCAAAAATATGTACATTTACATAATGATTCTCAGTTGTTGATGTGGTCCACTCAAGAAAAAAGTTGGTAAATTTACCTTATGATTCTCAGTTGATGTGGTCCACTCAAGACAAAAATTGGAACATTTACCTTATGATTCTTAGTTGTTGATATGGTCCATTCAAGACTGTGTGTATGAGTAGCTTTAACAATTTTTCAGTCATATCACTATGATGTCTGCAGTGTGGCAGTTTATAGTGATGTCTAGCACAGGGTCATCATGCTGCAGACATGTAGCATGATGTCCCACCCAGTCACAGTATCCTGACACCAGTTCAACCATTCCTAATACTAACCTCTCTTAATGGTGAGCGCCTAGCAAGGCAGCTGTTAGTACCATTTTTATACGTCTTTGGTATGACTTGGCCAGGGTTCGAACCTGCAACCTCCCACACTCAAGGCGGACACTCTAATGACTAGGCTACCGGAGTGGTCCATTCAAGACAAATATAGGTACATTTACCTGACGATACTCAGTTGTTGATATGATCCACAAGACAAATATAGGTAGATTTACCATATAATTTTCAGTTAATGTGATATACTCAATACAGAAATAGAAATACCAGTCAGGCTATTGGAACTAAGCACAGCATGTGCTGATGTCGTTTTCATTTGAATTAAGTGGAATTAAAAAAGACCAAAGTTTGAATTTGTCTGTCCTTGGATATCATACAGGAGCAGTTAAAGGATGCAAATTATACTTTCTTGATTGAATACCTTTAATGAATATTTATATTTCAAACTTGGCTCTTGCTTAGATTATAATGGGGGTGGGTGGAGTGGGGACATTTATTGAGCAAAATATGACATGCACTTTTAATTGAATACAATTGATAATTTATCATTTGTATGGGATTATGGGATAAGCATACAGATGTAAACACAATTCAGGTATAATAGATATTTACTAGGATGAATCAAAATGTACATAAGGTATTATCAGAAAAATATTTTCAAGAATAAATCGATGCTGTATTATCATGCAAAAAGAGTGTATGACAGCCAAATAGGTGGATATATTAGTACAAGGAGTCATTTTATATACATGTTGTTTACTTCCTTCAAATGAATGGAATCTTGACAAGAAAATGATTAATTTTTTATAGCTTATATCATTTGGTTTCTAAAAATTCAACAGTTTTCCTGTATCAGTGGTTTGAATCCCTATTGTGATTCACTATCACCAGAGTAAATATTATGATTTATGATGAATTTTCTCATGTAATGATTTACAACTATAGGATTTTCACAAGAAAATAAAAGCCATAAATTCCAATGAAAAATCCAACATAAATCTACAAATTCCAAATAAAATCTTGCAAAAATCAACCAAATTTTATTTAGACAATTCAGAACATTTCACAGCATGTGACTACCTTTTTGTGTCTTCTTTCATCTTTATCCTCTATGGTGTGTCATAATTTATCTAAACACAAAGCCAGACATTTCCTGCATTTGTATAAATTATCATCATCTTATGTTCATCATGGTACAGTGCTAGTTTGTTTTGAGAAAGATTATATTTTTAATTACTTGATTGGGAACACAGGGTAGCATTGGTACAGTTAAAACAAATGACAAAAGGCCAGTTTTTCCACATTTCCATTAATTCATTGAAAAGTCCAGTTTATGCAAAAAGCCTACAAATGTAGTCTATGTGCAACAACTGGAAGCAGTGGCATATCTAGGTGTACACACAGACAAACATGCATAACATAGAAAGAATGAAAATACCATATTTAACAAAATTCTATGATAGATTGTCCCACTCCAGTGTCTTACAGTGCTTACAAGTAAATTGCTTGGCTATACCGCTGGGTAGATTTCAGTTAGACTGGTCTCTTGTCTTAATGTTGATTTGTAGATTTCAGTTAGACTGGTCTGTTGTCTTAATATTGATTTGTAGATTACTGTTAGACTGGTCTGTAGTCTCAATGTTGATTTGATTGCTGATTAGCAGATGCCATCCACATTTCAGTGGTGAATCTCAACAATTTATAATATTTGCTGGTTAAAAAGATTTTCAGATAAGCTTGACAAGTAACTTTGTAGTGTAGAAAGTGAACTAGTACCAGAATGCTTAGAATTTCTGGAAAAATGTTCTTATTTTTATTTTCCAAATTTACTTTCCAAATAGATTCATCAAAATAAAATTTCACATTCATGCAGTGTGCACTGTAATTTTGAATTTTTAAAAATTTTGCACATTGTTGTTTACAGTTGACAGCATTTTTGTTAGTACACTTAGACTCCTGAGACAGGTACTGCAAAATTTTCTTTTTTTTATAATCTACAGTTCAGTTATTTTTTGTGTGAACCCAAACATGATTAGCATTTCTTACCTGATGTCTGTAATCCTAGTTGTTAGCACCTATTTTAAGGTCAGCTGGAATTAGCAAATATCTGAGGACATTATGGTATATTTCATAAGATAACACAGGTATCTCCAATTAAGTCTTCAAACCCAACTGCTATCAACTTGTCAATATGTTATGGCTCATTGTGTCAACAAACCCAGTGAGATTTCCAATATATTATATTTGGTTGACCTTTATTGTAGGCACAAATTGCTTTATCCCTTTTACTTTAGGTAAACCTTTCATTGTCTGGGTGTCAGATTTGTACTGTTATCATTACAAGAATCTTTGTACACAATACTGTACCTATTGTAGCATGTAATATTAGACCTTGCATGGAATTTCATGTGCATTTAATGTGAACAAACATTCTGTTCAATTGGGTGTGGCATTTGTACTATAGCATTACAAGGATCATTGTACATTAGTATATAGTTAGTATGTAATATTAGTCAGGGCTTGGGAAATTCATGTGCTTTTAAGGCAGTAAAAAGATAAATTGAAAGAGAATTATTAGGTTGCATTTACTGTAGAACTGTGACACAGAAGATGCTTTGCATGATCCAGGATGGTTTGAAAAAATCCACTCAGATTATTAGTCACGATGATTTTGGTTTGGTTCCATGTTTTTATGTCATAGCAACAAAAGTAAGCTATTTAAAGTGAAAGCAATTGGAGTAAGGTGCCTTACCCAATAACACATCACAATAACTGAACCAGGCAGATCCAATGGAAGGATTTAAACTTGCTGTCTTTTAGTATCAAGTCCAACACACTAACCACAGAGCCACTTAATCACTACTTTCAATAGAACCACTTAGTCACTAATTTCAACAGAGCCACTTAGTCACTACTTTCAACAGAGCCACTTAGGCACTACTTTCAACAGAGTGGTGGAGGAAATGACATTCATGCTTAATTAGCACATATCTGTGGTCCGAAACAAATAGCAAAATCCATCACATTGTCTTTTGTCCAGCAAGCAGTCAGCTTATGTAGATTTGTCATCATAGTTGTGGATATAAGGATGGACTGTCGAAGAGTGTGGAACTTCTTCATAGCCAAAATTACATTGCTTAAGTGTCTGCTTGATCCCCGAAGAGTTGGCATAATACATTATTTACATATCTAGGTGACTATATCTTCACGATTTTTGTTCTTACTGTTCTTCTAAAATCTCATGCTTAGTCATTGTTTTAGAGACTTTTGAATGTATATAGAAGTAGAAACAGTTTTCAAAATTAAAAGGCTGAATGTTGAAACTTTGCATTTGCTTCTATTAAGACACTTTTTACTGAAGCAACACTCTACAAACTTAATAGGTAGTCAACATTTTCCTATGGTTTCTGAGAGCTGAAACATCAATGTCATTGGAGCTAACAATTTTCATTTTGGATTGCACATGATAAGTCCACATTCCTCAAGTTCTGGGACCCAGTTTTTTCATCATTTTCATAGGTATTGATAGATAAAAAAGTCAAGATCACTGCTTGTGATACTGCAAAATTATATTGATTTTACATTTGTGGTTGCAGGTAGGGGATGAACCATTCTTCTGATGATTTTTTCTTTCTTTGTGATGGAGATAATTGAGTTTAAAAAATGTTTTGTTGTATAAAATGTTAGGTAATTTTCATTAAATACTATTAGTAAAGAAAAGCAGTTTTATGATAAATCTTATTGTGTTCACCTTTTACATGAATGGGAGTATTCTACAAGCATACTTATTGAAATATCTACTGCCTGGCTGTAAGAAATATGTGTAAAAAAAGTCACAGTTCATATGTTGTATATTGTAGGTAAGTATTGTTCTTACCTAGCTGATATTAATGGTTGTTAAGATCAAATTCTCTATACCTTGAAACTGAGTGCTGCACAAGAGTAAATATTACCATTGTATATTGGCATTAAATGTTCGAGGACATGTGCACATAACTGTGTAAACTTGAGCCTTGGATTTTACAATGGTATGTTCCACAGGCGTTGGGGGCAAGGTGTTTCATATTGGATGTATGTAGGACCTCTAGCACTTATCTATGACTGATTAAGACAGGTAGGTCCAGGTGCATGTATATATTGTACTATGTGTGTGCTTTGGATTGATAATCAAAATTGCCAAATTTATTGTATGCTTATATTAAATCTTAATTGCTTATGGTCTGCATTTTAAGTGATAGTGAAATATATACATTTTTGGGTTGGTTTTAATGGTACTTTTAACACATTATTTCTTTATCATGCTGAGGAAATGAGTACCATTTCCAGTGACACACCAGTGCAGCTGACCCAGGCTGACCTGGGTATGTATTGAACCCTCAACCCATGAATTACAAGTGTTATGCTCTACCAACTGAGCTAACATGTCTCCCTGAAATGAATTTAGTGCAGATACTGTGGAATATGTTCAGTAGATTTCATCAGTGACCAGTTAAATCTGTCATTAAAAAGACAGACAACAAAACCTTGATCACATGATTACCTTAGTGGTTAGTAGAGTTTTCCCTTACTCGGAGCATAAATAGCTTAGTTCAAACTTTTGGTCAATATCACACTGCCTTCATCAGTGACTACTGTTGATCACATGACTTGTTACAAAGAGACTGGTGTAGATGGGCGGTAATTCAAACCCCTCGTCCCTGTTTAGTGTTGGGCTCGGACGTTGTATTTCAGTTGCATTTGTCACCTTCCTTTTCCAGGTGTTGTCCACAAATGTGATGACCTTGGTCTGATTGGGAATGATGGGATGTCCCATATTGCTACAGTGTTCATGTATTAATGATGACTCTCTATTGTTGTGTTCCTTAATCCTTGTTTTTAATACTCTGCCTGTTTCACCAATATAGTCATTCTCACAATCACTACATTTGGCATGATAATCTAGACCACATTTTTTCAAATTTTCTGTTTTGTCCTTCACATGTGTAGGTTGGTTTGTGATTTATATTAATCCCATGTTGTCTGAATACTCTGGCTAGGACTTCTGATGTACTATGGATGTTGGTTAAATTGGGCCACTACTGGTTTTATTTGGTGTTTTTTGTTTCTTCTCTGGAATTTTGAAAATCCACTCTGGATAGACCTTTACTTGTACGGAGCTTTCATCTGCTAACCTTCTTCAATTCAGTCTGTCTTATCAGTGACTGGTGAGTTAACTTGGTGCCATAAACATCTCACTGCTGACCTCTTGTGTTCCAGATGATGATTGAAAAAAAACCTAATATACAGTGTGAGTTGGTTTTCTGTACACAGTGACTTTGGTTGATATATCATCATTTATGTTTATACACGTGTCCAAGAATGGTAATTTGGCACTTTCGTCTTCAGAAGTGAACTAAAGGTCAATGGAGTTGAGATGATCGGAGAACTTCTGCACATGGCACTCATGTAGTTCAAAGTATCATCTACATATCTGAACCACATAGATGTAGGGTTCTTGCCCATTTCCAAGGTCTTTTTCTCAAAAACTCAATGTACAAATTTGCACTGTTGTTGAGACTGGGGACCCTACTGCTGCTCCCAGTTTCTGTTGGAAAAACTGTCCATCATGGATAAAATCTCTGCTGTCCAAACATAGTCTCAATAAGGTGTGGATATTTTCCATTGGGAGGTCACATCTAGATTTCATAGTATTACCTGCCACTAATTTTTCTCGATCACATAGCATTATCCACTGGTGAAATGTGCTGATATGTCTTAAGAGACCAGTTTTCTACGTGGTGGTATCTCTAGGTCCCTGATCGTTTTTGACAAAATGTACACTGTTGATGATATGGTGTTCCATTTTGCCCACTAGAGGTCCTATGACAGAAGTTAGATATTGGCCAAAGCATACAGTACACTGCCCGAACTTAACACAATGAGTTGGAGTAGGGCATCCTTTTTGTGAATTTCTGGTATCCCATATAGCTTCAGGATGTTTTCGGCATTGGAGTAGATTATGATATTGCTGAAAATTTCAAACTAAGATGTTTATGCTCTGAGTAACAGAAAATTCTAATGATCATCGATGATCCAGAGCAAGGAAGCAACCTTTTCAGTTGTATGAGTAGTGGTATTCAGACTCATTTACAAATTTGTTTTATCTTTAAATTTTTCCTTAAATCTAAGATCACACAATAAATAGATCCACTTGATTTATTTAATTAATGTACATAATAGGCAGGCATTAAAGCATATGTAATTAACATTGCTGGTATGTCACACTTTTGTCAGATTTTGCATTCAGGTTTTTTCATCCGTAGTGGTTGCATCTGTGTTAATGAACATGACATTTTATGGGGTTCCCAGTCACTGAAAATACTGCTGCAGTTCCAGTGTAAAATACTTCCAAAATCAGAATTCCCAATGTCAGCAATTTAACATCTGAACATTATTTTCCCATTGAATAATTTTCTCTCTAAATGATGGCCCCAAGCTTCACTGACAATCGTGCTAGAACAATGCCTGCATTTTTGGGAAGGATTGTTACTTGTTACTAGTACTGTATGTTTCAGGTTGTCTTGAGGGGCTTTTCTAGGTTAAATATATAATTTAAACATTTGTAGTAATAGCAAACTACCATCTTCATAAATTAAGATGGTATTGTGAATAGGAACATACCTGACCCATGCATACCTACTGCAAGAAGGGTGAACTTTCACCTTAGTGCATCAGTTGCCACAGTCCACTGCCATTTGAGTGCATTCCACCCTGTATGACAATTTCTTTTTTGTCAGCTCAATGACACTTGTTTTTGATGATGTATCACATATTGAATCTTGGAGTTTCTGATGGAATGTGGATTGCATAATAAATTATGACCCAGTATTTTAAGAATATTAGGGTTTTTTTTAACCAATATAATTTTAGTTATATTTTGAAGAATTTTTACTTGTCTTTTATCTTTCAGGAGTAAATGGTTATTTTTATTTAGGATGGTTTTATAATTTTAATGATTTAGCAAGTTTGCATACATACATACATATACATACATACATAGATACATAGATACATACATACATACATACATACACACACACACACACACATGCATGCACACACACATACATACATGTATATACATATGCATGCACACACATACATACATACGTACATACATACATACATACCTACATACATACTGTTACGTGTAGGCTCATACAAATGTAACAAGAAAAGAGTGAAGTCAACAATCTTTGTATATTTTAACAAAATAATTTATTTCCCTAAAAAACAATGTAAAAATTGGAAAATAGGACTTACGGTTTGTGAATATAATCCAAAATATAATCCTAAGAATGAAAAATACAAGTCCTATCACTAAATAGTTCTGTTAGAATCCAGGTTCTAATCTCGACGACATACAAATATGGAAGGTGATGACGTCAGATGTGGTCCATGTACGAATATCAACAATTCCTCAATTGAATCACAGTTTTTGTTTCCGAATAATTCCAGAATAAATTTCCATGAATATCTTTCAGAATTTTTTATAAAAAAGTCAGCTTGTTGAGTTTCCTGGAGAATAAATTATTAAATCCAAAAAACAGATGAAAAACAAACAATCTGGCAACAATTAAGAAAAACACCTTGTTCCTTCAAGATGTTAAAACGACTGACAGAAAAATATTAAGAATGCATATTTAAACCCCAAAAACATCATTTCAAGTCTCACGAGATGGGTCATGTGGTCTCTTACTACAAGAAATCTATCACGTACACCAGTGTAGCCCCACTTAAAAACCAATAATAAAGAAATGTTGTTTACACATAGTGATCACGCAATCAAAGTATGGCCCTGATACTGACCAATCATTTTAACTGCCTGTTTACGAAGTTCCCAACCTAAGACGAACTAGGTTAACTAAAAAAAATTCTCATGTAATACGTTTTACGTCTTAGATAAACAACAGTTACTGAAAGAAAATATTAAATTACTGAAAAAAGAATTTTGAATCCCATGGAAATAATCATTACAATAAAATGTAATGAAACAAAAATAAAATGAAAAAAGAATTTTAAAACTAACTCACAAGCAATTTAATTATATATACGTAACAATACATACATCCATACACACATCCATACATACATACATACATACATACATATATGCATGCAAAACATACATACATACATACATACATACATACATACATACATACGTACATACATACATACATGAAATCTTTATTGAAAATGCAGTGGATAAAAAATACATTATAAAATTCATCTGAAAAATATAAATCAATTTGAGTTACATTTAAAATCTGTTGGCATGCAGATAGCATACTTTGTTTACACAATAGGAAAAATTGGAATTATCTATGAAAGCACATCAGTTAATTAAATCAAACTATGTGTTATACTACTACTACATGTATACTTGTTTCCCCCAAGTATAAAATGAGGAGTGATTGTCAGATTTAACCACTGCATTCCCTCTAACACCAATACCAATATGGAACATAAAGTCAAGATCAAATCAGCCCACATTTGGTAAAAGGCAGGGTGTGTATAGGTTTTGTTGTAGGTTTGTTCAGCATTTTGACCTCTCCCTGTTTACCTGGTTAGAATGAGACAAAGTATTGATTTTACTTGGCTTAGGAATAGCTCTGTACTGTTGTTTCACAGTACTGTACTCTGCAGACTGTTATGTTCCAGTACTCTGTTTCCATCCACACAGAATCATGCTCATTGAGGCTGCATATTAAGTGTTCAGGATTTACTCATTGGCAACAGGATGTGCTAAAATCTCACCATCTCAAGATGGTCTGGAGGTAATAATTTTTGGGGTTAGTAAAAGTTCTGTACTGTAATTGTAATTTTATAGGAGATGTTATGAGATTTGTAAAGACTTCTTTAGTCATTATGTATGCATCTTCCTGTCAGTGAAGGAAGAGCTGGTTGCAGCAGCCTGGATTTATAGAATTACAGGTTGAGTCATTGATGAGAAAATTTGGTCTTACATTGAACCTTCATTTTCATTGCAGATCACCAGTAATTTATATTTAATATTCAGTAATGCAAGGTGTTTAGGGGCTTGGCAGAATGATTATGTATCTTTGAAGCAAAAGTTGTTCTCATTTAGTGATAGCTGAATTAAAAATTATTTTGGGGGCATTGTCTTTAAATCATAGTAAATAGTCTTCTTGGCAGTAACAGCATGCTTGGCATTGTTAGTGTTCATTTTATATATGGCATGGTGCTGTGTTTGCATATTTAAAAGTTATGTACCCAGACATTCTTAATGTAGGAGTTCTGTCTCACTTGCAGAATCATCAAATTGATGCTTTTAAAAGCGAGATGCGGTGTTCTGCAAAACACATGTTAAAATGGATTGTACAATCATTTTTTTATAGCTTACTCCATGTTTTGGGGGACTACAGTGTCTCTGTTGGTCTCGTAGTTTTCAAAACTTCATTCACCAGAAACAAACTTTGTGTCTTGCTGGCTATAGCATAGTGTCAGTTGTAACCCTGTGGGAAATTTGTGAATTCTGCATGATTTTTCTGTGTGATCTTATCATTTGCTGTGTGTTAAAGATTGGAAGACCTATTGTAACATGGTCACTGGTGTTAATCCTTTTTTTTTTTTTAAATATAAAAATTGGCTCCAGTGTGTTCAGTGTGAAGAAAATTGCAATCAGAATTAGTAAAATGAAACCTTGATCTATTGCTTGTTTTATCATCAAAAATGGCAGTTAGTACCCAAAATGTTAGAATCAACATCATGAAATTCACAAGTTTTATGAAGAAATCATATATTTTATTAGATTTTATCTGAAAATTATTTTCTCAGTACACTGTAAATAATAACATGGCAAATAGCAGTCAGTGAAAAATTCTAGATAATGGTAACAGGTGGCAAACTTTAAGAAATAAACACCAATTCAATATGTCTTGTCATGTGAAAATAATGTTTTATTGTTTTAATTCTGTTTCATTGTAAATAGCATAATTGTGGTATGTTCTCTTCCATTAAAACATGAAAAAAGTCAATTAAACATCACATCGATACCTGCAAACACTTCTTTGAGAACCTGCAGCCCCGAGTAGCCAAGTGGTCTAAAGCACTCACTGTTACAGATTACTGCCATCTCACCTCTGTCTGCATGGGTTCCAGTCTCGGATTCGGCCAATTTGGGTATGTGAGAAAGCTTGCCAGTAGCTTTTCGTGGGTCGGTGGTTCTTTCCAGGGTTTCCCAGGTTCTTCCTCCACCATTTATACTGGCTGCCATGTATAGCCTATCTTGTGCTGAAAAATGGCGTTACACTCTACAGGAACAACAACAACTTTGAGAACGTAATTTAGTGTTGGTGTGTTTTGTACAACCTGGGGAGATGATTGTTACATTATAGTAACCTCCATGATGAGTACACCCATGAAGTTTCATTGATGAATATGCAAACAAGTTATTTTGTGCTGCGGTATACTGCAGCATTTCTGAACATACTATTACACATGTCAAGGTATACCATAATTTTTTTAGGGACCAACAATGTAATGTTCAGTGGCTGGGAAAGCTGGAAAAAAGTATCTTGCTCTGATTCATCAAAACAATACTATATCAATTACATGTATATATTTGGAAAACAAATTATTATACAACAGTACAGAATTTTTCATGGTATCCAGCTTTCCATTGTATGTTCATGGTTGAAACTTGATGTCTGTACTCATCATGGAGGTTACTGTTCATCTCTGAGAAAGCTTGCCAGTAGCTTCTCGTGGGTCGGTGGTTCTTCCTGGGGTTTCCCAGGGTTCTTCCTCCACCAGTTATACTGGCCATCATGTATAGCCTATCTTGTGCTGAAAAATGGCATTAAACCCTACAGCAACAACAACAACAACAACTGGTCATCTCAGTAAAAAGGATGTCACAATGACCTGAAGTTTTATGTTTCAGTGATTATTGAAGTATTGACATTTGGCAGTTTTTCTGACATTGTTACATATACAGTCATGAAACATGATGGGTGCTTTTATCTTGAGGGACATAATCTCCCCACAGGCAAAAAGTAGATCATAGTGATCTACATTCTTTGTTTATATGACCTTGCAAGGTTTGTGAATTATGCTACCACGTATCAGGTGATACAGCATTCAGCAGAATTCTTGTCTATACTCTGGACTTAATAGTCGTGTGTGGCAGGATGTGACCCTGGACTTCGATTTTCAGAATCCTGTGGAGGGCTTTGAATGCATTTGGGACAGTCTTCAGTGTTTTTTCACACATAAATTTCTGCATGCAAATATAAAAAATTTAAAGGAATTTAAAAGTCACCTTGAATAAAATAAGTTTTTATTTAATTACCACCACTTGGTCATGGTTGTAGGAGAAGTAAGGGTAGAGTAGTAAAATTGGAAGCTATGGGTAAATAAATTAAAATGATTTTGAAATCAATTAAATTGCATCTCCAATGAAAGGTCATCATCAAAGATGAAAGAGGTGGGGATGGAACAAGATTTAAATATATGGCAAAAGGATCAGTAGTGGAAATTGGAGATAATAATAGTTACTGGTGTATGTTGACTGAGGGGAATATTCTCTATTATCTGATAACAGTCCATTATGTTTGTAGAAATCTTAAATTGTAAAGTTCACCTAATTATTATGACCATCTGCCTTGTTTCAGTTTCATCCTTCTTTTAGTATAATCTCATGCAAATTGAACAGTTCATACTGCAACTGTCTGATACATAATGAACTACCACTGGTACTGTATAGGCTTGCTTATAAGATGAGCCCAACTGCAAACTGCAAAGACCCAGATCAGCCATCACATAATGCAATGGCTGATCTGGGTCTATGCAGTTTGTTAGGAGTAATCACTAGAATTCTGATCTACAGGTGCATTATGCTATGGCAGATCAGGATCTTTTTTATGTTTGCCGTTTGACTTGACTTGTATGTGAGTATATAAGTTATATTAAATCTTTATTGTGCAGGCTATGGTTGCTGAAGTGTGCATATTTGCTTGGCTTTAACATCTTCATAACTGTTATTAGTGAAGACACGTATCAGCCATCATATAATGCATCAACAGATCTAGAGCCATACTAACTTTTGTGATTTAGCATGAATAGCATAGACCCATAACTGTTGGAGCATTGTTCAGTGGCAGATATGGGTCTGTGCCAGTGACTTTATCATTTACTACATGTTCCATCATGATGTATTGCTGTTGGAATTGGTGCAGTTATGATATTGACCAGAAATATAGATTGGCAATATCTTGCAGATTTAAAATATCCATGCCTCCAGCAGTGATAAGTCTCTTTCAAATTCACAGCACTACTAAACAATAATACAGGTAAAGAGTACCATGCCAACCATAATCAGCTACGTCAGATTTGTACATGTAGTAAAAGACCACATGCAGTAATTAGTAGGAAAAATTTTTATTTTCTGTGGAATGTAACCATAGATTAACATTAATTTCCAGATTTTATTGATACAGAATAGTATAAACATTATGATATTATCCCAGCTATATCATAATAATAAAATTTTAGACTCCCGATAACATCACTAGTCTAAACTGATCAAAGTTCAATATGCTTTGTAAATGGACAAACGCAGAGTTTTCTTTAAAGGGGGAACCTACCAGTATAATTTAGTAAACAAGAAACCAGATTTGGTTATAATGTAATGGATCATATCCAGTACTTGATATTGCAGTGTTGATTTTTAGCTCACTTGGCCATAATTCCAAAAAATCACATGGTATGATCCAACATTTGTTGAGTGTCTTGTAAATTGCTGTTTTAAACTTCTCAAAAACCACTAGACTGGTTTCTACCAAATTGGCAAAGAGCAGCCTGGCATAAGTAGCTTAAAAATTGGTACAATTTAAGCCAACCCACCATCAAACATGGCTGATGTTAATAAAAAATAATAAAAACTATTTAAAAGCTTTTGTATGAAAAGCTGTTGAACAGAATCTGATCAGATTTGACAGAAAGAGTTGTGGACCTTTCAAGTTTGTACAAACCATGCTATCTGCCTTATAATAACGCTATTTATTAAAACAAGGAAACGCTTTAAACAGGTACATCTTAAAAACTGCTAAATATGACGTGACCAAACTTAAAAGGAAACATCCAGATATGAAGACCATTTAAGGTTCTACTGATTTGGCATCAAATATGCCTGCTGTCACTACAAACAAAAAAATGTTTCAACAACTTTTTCTCAAAAACAAGCTCAACAGAATTTGGCCAAATTTGACAGAAAGCACTCTGGCTTAGAGGACTTTCAATTTTATACAGCTAAGGCTGATTTGTCTTCAGATATAGCTAGCATTGTTAACAGTGAAAAGCAAAAACTTTAAGGCAAAAAGAATATGTTTCCAGATGGCTGACTGTCCTATTTTTTGTTGCTGACCCTAGCACTTTTTCCACCAGGTTTAAATTTTTTTTTTAAAAATTCCCAAAATTGATTTTTGCATATAATTGAGTCAGTTTAGTCCAGTACTTGTTGTGTGTGTGTGTGTGTCACACACACACACACACACACACACACTGTATATATAATGCTTAAAGAACTACCTAACTACCCTAATTTTAAAACCTGTGCAGTAGAAAATATATTCGGGAGGGGGGCCTAAATGACCTTCAAAAAAATGCCACTGAATAGAATTGCATTAATCTTGATGGGAAAGCATGCTGGCAAGATGATCTTTCTGATTTGTACACAGTTACACCAATCCATAATCAAATATGGTCACAACTGCTAGCAATACAAGAATATTTAAATGACTTCACAAAGATTGCTTAGCTGAATTTGACAAAAAAATTACAAAACATCCTGACATAGATTTAAATTTTGTACCACAGATGCTGATCTGCCATCAAATATGGACACCTTTTTACATGTGCAACAGCATAAAAACCTTTCAGTGAGTTTATCATAATAACTGTGCAACAGAATTTGGCCATACTTTGTGCAAGCATTCTGGCTTATAAAAAGGGCCATAAAAATTTGAACAAATGACACAAATCCACCACTAAGTTTAGAAAAAAAATTTACACAATTTTATCTCAAAAACAGCTGAACAGGATTTGACCAAGTTGGAAACAAAGCATACAAGCATAAAGACCTTTCAGTATTGGACTCAAACCATCCAGGCATAAGGACCTTTCAGTATTGGACACAAAGCAAACAGGCATAAGGATCTTTCAGTATTGGACACAAAGCATCCAGGCATAAGGATCTTTCAATATTGGACTCAAAGCATACAGGCATAAGGATCTTTCAATATTGGACACAAAAGCATCCAGGCATTAAGAACCTTTCAGTATTGGACAACAAAGCATCTAGGCATAAAGACCTTTCTGTATTGGACACAAAGAATTCAGGAATTTGAGACTTTTCAATATTGGACACAAAGCATCCAGGCAAAAAAAATCTTTAAATGTTGGACACAAAGCATCTAGGCATTAAGATCTTTCTGTATTGGAAACAAAGAATCCAGGAAAAAAGACTTTTCAGTATTGGACACAAAGCATCCAGGCATAAAAACTTCCAGTGTTCGATACAAAGCATCTAGGCATAAGAACCTTTAAGTTCTCGATTAAAAACATCCAGACATAAGGACCTTTTAGTACTGGACAAATGATGTTGATATACCATGAAACATGGATAAAGATAGTCAGAGAATCTTTGTAACCTTTGTTTTCATAACAGATGCTATCAGCAACAATGGAAGCAATTTTGACAGAAAGCATCAGGCCAATAAAAATTTCTTGACCAACTACTCTTGCATTTAGCTATTAGGCAGCTGTCAGCCAGATGAGCAACTCTCAGGCCCACTTGGGTTTCTTGTTTCATGTAAACATATAAGTTTTGTTTACCTAGAAATGGAAGTCTAAAATAGGTTTTAAACTCCATCTCTGGTTTACATTTAGGACCCTCTGGTTATCTGCATAATGTACTCAGCAAGGTACATTAATAGCTTCATAGATCTTTCTTATTTTTGGCATATCACTTTATGTGAAGTATTTGCCTTTATTTAGCTTGTTTTCGTTTACTATTAGGTTTATGTTGCCAGCTACATTAGCCGGGAAAGTACATATTATACAACACACTGAGAAATATTTGAGGAGGATAGCATGCATGGAATTCCACAATAACCTTGCTATACAGTCTTACTTTATTATAGATCTTTATATAAATCTTGATACTTTCATCTAATTTTAACCCACATGTCCATATGGTTGGATGAGTTTACGCCATGGTCATGTTTGCATTGGGAATGACTATTATCAGTTTTCTGTCAGCCGTCATGTGTTATTCTGATCACAGTTGCTATTTACAAGTTCGTAAAAATTGCAGAACAGGATTTGATCGGGTTTTATATAAAGCATGGCATGAAGCTATTTCAGATTTTTCAAATGATGTTGATATACTGTACCATCTAATATGGGCTCTGTTACTAAAAATTGATAAACCTTTGTACAACTGTTCAAAACCTTTTCAACAGAATTAGGCCAAATTTGACAGAAAACATCTTGGCATGAAATCCTTACACATTGTTTGCAGATAATGCCAATCTGCCATTAAAAATATCTCAATATAATTTAAGCAGGTTTAAAAGAAAACATCATGGTATGAGCATTTTTCAGTTTTATTGAAATGTTAAATATCTGCCATTATATATGGACTCTTACTTAAAATACATAAGCATTAAATGACTTCTCAAAAACAGGTCAGCAGAATTTGACAAAAAGCATCTTGGCATAGGTGGCTTTGAATTTTGTATATATGATTCCAATCTGTCATCAACCATGGCTGCCATTACAGAGGTTAAAAATGACCTCTCAAAAACTGCTTTTCAAAATCTCACCAGATTTTAAAGAAAGCATCTTAAAGTGAAGGGTTTTGTACATAGGATGCAAATTTGCCATAAAATATGGCCACCACTATTAAAAATAGAAGACTCTTGAAATGATTTCTTCTCATAAACTGCTCAACAGAATTTGAATAAATTTCACAGAAAGCATCCTGGTATTGGGGGCTTTCAGACGTTCACAATTGATGCTTATCCACCATCAAACATCATGGCCACCATTGCTAAAAATTGAAATTTTTTAATTGACTACTTCAAAAAAAACAAATCAACATAATGGACCCAATTTGGCATTGAGCATCACAGCATGAAGGTCCTTCAGATTTATTCAGATCATGCCAGTGTGCCATCATATATGGTCCCCATTACTAAAAGTAAAAAAAAACAACAACTTTTAAATAACTCCTCAGAAACTGTTCAGTAGAATTTAAGCAAGTTTTACAGAAGGCATCATGGCATAGATGTCTCGAACAGTTTCCATGTTATCAATATGGGTAAGGCCACAGTGAGTAGGATATATCCAGGGCACAATGCTGGCTGTATCAATAATACCCCATATATATATATATATATATATATATATATATATATATATATATATATATATATATATATATATATATATATACATACACAGAGATTTGCACATTTACTGAAACTGTAGATGGAAAATGAAAGTTTTGGAGCACATAAATGCTACATTTTCTATTAATGATACATGCATATATCTGTATATCTTTACGTAAACATATTTTTAATAGAAAATGTAGTATGTATGTGCTACAGATTTTTCTTTCCAATCTACAGTTTCAGTATATATGAGAATATATATTCACAAATCAGCAAATGTCAGGCTCACCAGGTCCCTTGTTTTTTGTTTGTTTTATTCCAATGCTTTTTTAGAAAAGGAAAACGGAAATTGAGATACCTACATGTACATGTCTCTCTTTTGTCCATTTTTCTTTCTGTTGCCGAGTCTTCCCTAAAATCCCTTTAAGTTAGTGAAAATGTACCAGACTTGTTTTTATTTTTGTCCAAACTTGTACAAGAGGGTGTTATTTTTTACTTCTAATGCTGTATCCCAGGTTGTTTTTAAAGTACCTTTTCAAATAATTTTGACAAACTTTATATATACAGTTACAGCAGGAAAATACATATATTGTAGATTTAGGTTATGACCTCTAGGTTAATGTCATGGGAATTTTGTGTAAGTGTTGGGGGAGAGATTAGTTTTACATGTAATTTAGTCAGTTTAACTGCAGTCAGAATGATTACTTTTCTTCCATTAAGGTGATGATACATGAGTCTGTGTGTGTGTTTGGATTTTTTATGTAGCTTTAAGATTTTGAGTCATATTGCTATGATGTCTGCAGTGTGGCAGTTTATAGTGATGTCCAGCACTGGGGCATCATGCTGCAGACATGTGGCATCATGTCCGACCCAGTCACAATATCCTGACAGCAGACCAATCTGTCCTAACACTAACCTCTTAGTGCTGAGTGCTTAGCGAGGCAGCTTCTATTACTGTTTTTGTGAGTCTTTTGTATGACTCAACCGGAATTAATATAATTACATGTAATCTAGTCAGCTTGACTGCATTCAGAACTGATTACTTTTCTTCCATTAGGGTGATGCTACATGAGTATTCGTCTTTGAAAAGCTAAAATTGAGTTAGAATACATGTATTTAGGAAGTTTGTCAGTCAAACTAAATAAATTTTATTGAGAACTAATATGATGAATTATTTAATTGAAGATTACGAAGATTGCTAAATGATGCATGTTAGTAAGACTTTTCAGCAAGAATTTAGTTTAACAGTGTAACAAATGTCTTTTTCCTAGGTTTGTTATAGACCTTTCAGAAAAGGGTATGGCCCACATAACTTGTGTTTTGGCTAAGATAGAAGTGGTATTTATATGTATGTCAGTGGTCAGAGGTCCCCACTTATGCATGTCAAATCTCAAAGGTCTCAAAATACTTGCAGTATCCAAATGTCAGCTTCTTGGTCCAGAGTTATCCTAATACCATGTTAACTCCATCTTCTTCATGTATTATGTTATCTACATTCAGAATAAAAGGAGAATGAACAGAGGTATAAATTATATATGATAGTACATTTTGGGAGTAATTTGCCAAAAAATGTGCATACTTATTGATTCAGTTAATTGTTTATAATGCATTAATACATGTATAGAATTTTTTCTTATTAATGTCCTAGTTCTTTTTCATTTTTTTCCCAATCCCATGCAGTTAAAAATGACTGTGTTTGCATTTTGCTGAAAAAGATGTGTTGCCATTTGTTTCAAAAGTGTAAGAACCAAAATGAATGGACACGGACAACAGAGTACATCATATTTCCCTTTAACAAATTCATTGACTTCTTCTGAAAATGTAACCATTGTACCTATCTTTACTTAAGTTTATACACACTGGTGTTTTTTTGTTGTTGTTCATCCTCTGAATTTGAAGATGACCATGACATTACTAACTGGTTTGGTTTCAGTGAGTACTTGAGTGACTGATGTAATCAATTCATGTTCTGCACCGACTCTGGCACACTTGTCAGTATATGCTTCTAGGGTTTGCTTGATCAGTTGATGTCATATAGTAGTTTTGAGATTTATGCTGCTCACCCTTCTACACTGAGAGGCAATGCTCAAGAGTTCAAAGCTTGGAGAGATTCTGTGTAAGGCCTTCCCAAGATTCAGAGTTAAGTGTTTCAAGGAAGACTTGATGGAATCTTTGAAGTGTTTCTGCTGGCCACCCTGAGATTGCTTTCACTTCTTCAGCTTATGATAGAAGATCAACTTTGGTAGTCACTTTTCTGACATCCTGGTGGCATATTATGCCCCTATCATATTTGATTTCATCAGCAGAGTGTGGATACTTGAAATGCCTGCATGTCTGGGACGTTGTCCAGCTATCTTACCCTAATCACTTTCCTCTGGCAGACTATGTGAAAATGGTTCAACTTTTTGGCATGGTGTCTGTACAACATCCAGGTTTCACATGCTTACAGCAGGGTTGACAAAACAATGGCTTTGTAGACCTTCAGTTTTGGTTGTAGACCGATGCCTCTGCACACCCTGACATTTGTACATAGTCTGCCAAAGGCCACACTTGCTTTATTAATGTGGACTGCATGTGATAGTGTGCTGCAGAGATAGGTGAACTTGTCTTTTTGGCCAATTACTGTGATGGTAGGCTTTGCATGAGGCTTTCCTGGTGCAGGTTGGTGCATTATCTCTGTTTTCTTGATACTGATTGTGAGACCAAAATTGTCTTGAACTGAATAGAAATGGTCCATACTCTCTTGCTTATCAGACTCTGATTTGGCATTCAGGGAATAGTCATCAGCAAATAATAGATGTTGAGTAGTTACTTTCTGTAACTTCATCTTCACCTCTGTTTTCCTTAGATTGAAGAGATTGCAATCAGTCCACTGTCTGATGTAAGTTCTAATATCATAGTCATGGAAGGCATTGGCAAGCATGGCAGAGAACATGGTAGTAAAGATAGTTGGGGCCAAATAACAGCCTTGCTTGACTCCATTAGTGACTGGGAGTGGTTCAGATGGCTCACAGTTGTCCATGACACAGGTTAAGCATGCCATTATGGAATTGATGAACTATCATTATGAATTTCTCAGGGAACCATATTTTGCTAAGATCTTCCAAAGGCTTCAATGGCTGGTTGTGTAAAAGTCTTTTGTCAGGTTGATGTATGTCATGTACATGTTGGAGTTCTGTTCCCATTTCACTTATACAAGTGGATGATGGATGCATCCATGAAACCTAGGGTATAATGCATCAAGTCCACATTGATTGGAAGAGCTCTGCCATTTTCTGTGCCATGTGCAAGCTCAGTCTTTGTAGACTTCTGATGGTATTGCATCTGTTCTAAGTGCTTTGTCTTTGACAGCAGATCACTTACTTTCTCAGTTTCAGTCAGTGTTGGAGGATCAAATGATACATTGATTTCCAGTTGAGGCAGTCAGTCAATTGTCTCCTCACTGATAGATGGCTTTTTGGACACTCTTTTGCTTTGAGGTCATCTGCTAGTCTGAAATCTGGATATTGAGCTTTGAGACTATGAAGCTGTAAGCAGTCCAGCATTCAGCAATTCTCATGGCTTTATTACTTGTGCATTCTGCCTGTCTCTTCTCCTCACAAAAGCCATAGTCAGTGAGATACCAGAGCTTAGAGCATGGGTGTATCCAAGACATGTTGTTGCATTTTGGTAGGTGGAAGACTGTTGGTGATTATGAAGTTATGTTCAGTGCATTTCGTCAGTAGGAGGAGTCCATTATTGTTGCACTTTTCCTCATACTATATAAGTTTGCATAGTGATCCTAAAATGGGGCACTCAGTCACCCAGAGGGCTATTGAGTTCCACTCCTGCTTCAGTCAAGTGAAAAGTGACCATATGCCCTGAGCTGTTTGCAGGTCTGGAGCTACAGTTCTCCGTGTATCTGCACGTGCTGCTTTGCCGCTCAGTCATCACCACAGGACTTGAAGGTATCTGGTAGGGGAATAATTTTGTGACTTGCACGTGAGTTGGATTTAAGTGAAGGAAAAGTATGTAGAGTCACCCTCACTCTCTTGTCCAAGCCTTTCTGAATCCAATGGCATGACAATGTCGAGATGTCTGGAGATGACTCTGGATGCAGTGGATGACTATTTCTTCCTACTGTATTTGAGCTGATGCCCAACACTGCTCACAATGCTCTTTGTCGTGTCTTCACAGGCAGGGGATAAGCATATCTGTTCACCCACCTGATTCACCAGAAAGGACTTTCTAGAGGGAGCCTGCTATAACTTTCCATTTTAGGTCAACAGTTGGAGGTAGAACATTCTATTGTTATTTATGGTAGCAGGCATAACTAGTCATGACTACTTATACACTCATGATCTGCTGCTGGCTCTTAAGTCTTTTTACTTGGAGGTTCTTTTCATTTTCGCCTGAAATGCAGGTAGGGACTGCATTCATTTAGAATGATGTTTAGGTATATGAAAGACATTTTTCATTGGCTATTTCATGCACATATATGCAGAAGGGTGAACATTTAACTTCCTTTTGGGCATTGGACCCATGATTTTTGTCTCTTGAACCCTTGATAATCCTAATCTGGTCCTGGTTTGTGCAAAGGTTAATCTGTCTGTGTGCAGTTCAGACCAGTCTGCTTTAGATCTGAGGCCAAGTCTAAGTTCTGGACACAAGACTCTGGTTTCAAAACCAGTAATTTTCAGCTTATAAATATTGGGTCTCAAAAGGTACGTTTCTCAGCTGTATTTTTTAATGTGAGCAAAAGTCTAGATTATTTAGTATTATAGTAGAATTACATCAGTCTCGTTTGTATACCACCCAAACAGGTCTATCATAAATGATGTGGATGTTACAGAACTCAGTCATAGGATACAAGCCCATGAGATGTAATCATGGCACAGGGAGTTAACAAGGTTTTTGGAAATTTCTTACAAATTGTCAAGAAATGGCCAATTTGTAATTTATGTGCAGTATTGATGCACAAATGATCAAATGTGCAAGGAATAATCAAATTTGGTGACATTAAAATTCACCCAGGGTTTTTTTGAAATTCTTAAATTGTCAGGGAATGGCTAATTTTGTGATTTATGTGCATAATTGATGTAGAAATGATCAGATACGCATGGAATATTCAAATTCAGTAATATTATCAAATTCACCTATTAACTCTTTAAGGAGCTAATGGAATTTATGTGCTGACAGATTAGGGACCATGCTAGCTGTTTGTTTGAAATCGTGACTAGAATGAATGGCTCATACCATGATCTGCTGGCACTTAATGCACTTGCAGATCAGCATCCATGCAGTGTGCATTAAATCTTGCATATAGTGAGTACCACACACCCTAATCTAAAGGGACTTAATATGCTGGCAGATCAGCATCCATGCTATTTACTTAAGTCATGAATAGAATGAATGACACAAGTCTTGATCATCTGTCACATAATATGATGGCTGATCAACATCCATGCTATTTACTTAAGTCATGAATAGAATGAATGACACAAGTCTTGATCATCTGTCACTTAATATGCTGGCTGATCAGGGTCCATGCAGTTTGATGGAAATCATGATTAGAATGAGTAGCACATACCTTGATCCATGGTCACATAATGTGCTAACATAGCAGATGAAGGTCCAATCTGCTTATTGGAAATCATGAATAGAACAACTCACACTCTGATGTACAGGCACTTTATGTGCTGGCAGATCAGAGTCCATCCTATTTACTGGAAATTATAAATAGAATAAACAGCACATTCCCTGATCTGCAGGCGCCTAATGTGCTGGCTGATTAGAGTTCATGCTGTTTGCAGGAAATGATGATAATGAACATCACACACCCAGATCTAAGGATATGTGCTGGCAGATCTGGGTTCATGTTACTTGCTGGAAATCATGAATAAAATGAACAGAACTCACCCTGGTCTTCTGGCACTTGTTCTGGCAGATCAGGTTCCATTGCTGTTTTCTGGAAATCATGAATGAACAGCACAAACCGAGATCTGGCATATAAAGTTCAGGCAGATCAGGGTCCATTGCTGTTTTCTGGAAATCATGAATGAACAACACAAACCCAGATCTGGCATATAAAGTTCAGGCAGATCAGGGTCCATTGCTGTTTTCTGGAAATCATGAATGAACAACACAAACCCAGATCTGGCATATAAAGTTCTGGCAGATCAGGGTCCATTGCTGTTTTCTGGAAATCATGAATGAACAACACAAACCCAGATCTGGCATATAAAGTTGAGGCAGATCAGGGTCCATTGCTGTTTTCTGGAAATCATGAATGAACAACACAAACCCAGATCTGGCATATAAAGTTCAGGCAGATCAGGTTCCATTGCTGTTTTCTGGAAATCATGAATGAACAACACAAACCCAAATCTGGCATATAAAGTTCAGGCAGATCAGGGTCCATTGCTGTTTTCTGGAAATCATGAATGAACAACACAAACCCAGATCTGGCATATAAAGTTCAGGCAGATCAGGGTCCATGCTCTTGACTTGAAATTATGAATCATATAATCAGCATGCATGCTGATTTACTATCATTTAAGGCAGTGATAAAGATGAGTTTTGACAGGTCACATTTGGATGTGTATGGTATAAGAGTTAATATGATATTTGGGGATTTCCTTGTGTCAATTCATGATTCACTGGTGTTGATTGAGTAAATTGCAGGACGTAATTAAGTGTTCCTTATAGAATCATCAGCAGCTGCACAGACATGTGTACAACTCAGACATGTTTATGGGGGTATTTCAGTTGTTTACTGTCACACTTTGCTGATCATTGTTAGGGCACAGAGATTGGGTTCATATGCATGTATACCAAATGCATGTGCAGGGTGTGCAGAAGACCTGACCATTGCACCAAGTCTAAGTGCATGATAGGTCAATATAGTCAGCTAGATTCTGGTCTGAGATGGTCATGTAAAATGATGAGAAAAACTGTTTTAAGAGATCATAGGTAAGGAAGGACCTGCCAATGCATAAGGCTGCATTGTGTCTGTACACATATTTACTCTTGCTACAAATTGATGATTAAGCATACAGGGTTAACATTCTGGGACTCAAAATCAATGATCCTCAGTCAAGATTTCTTTGGGGATAATTTGTACAATATATTGATAATATTGATTTTTAGTCAACACTTCAGAATAATCAAGAAATACAACATTCTGTAATGGTCATCTACCTTTCCATACACATCTCTGCCACCTTCTCTTCATTTTTTATTTGCCCACCATAAGGTTGATCGTATCATTTTACGATCATGTCTGTTCATTTTCTGTCGATCCATCTATTTTATTTATAAATAATATCTTGAGTTCCCCACCTTGTGCCATTATTAAACTTTGGGGATGGCTTGCACTTTGGGTAAGGAAGATGCTTATCATATTCGACTTTAAATTTTTTTTATCAATTTTTGATTAAAAAGTCAAAGGTCAAAGGTCAGGGTCAATGTGACCCAAAGAAGAAAAATAAATTATGCACAAGAACAGTGGTTCTACATGAAAGACCTGGACCAAACTTTGTGGATGGCTTGCATATTAGGCATGGAGAAGGCTTTTGTGAGTGAAAAATGAAAAATGGTTTCTGCACAACATTTATGCAACAAATTTGGACTAAACTTTGTGACTGGCCTGCACTTAGAAAATTATGATTTTGTAGTCAGAAGGTTCAGTTTCCCAATGACTGAAAGAATGTCACGATCATTGATGCTAAAGAAGGATGATCTTACCAGAATAATCTTTGTTCTAGTCTAAGTTCCATGATCAAACTGTGCATTTGGTGTGCACTTAGGGTAATAAAGAAAACTGTCGTTATGAGGTCTGAAGTTCAAAGGTTATGGTCATGGTAAGTCTAATAAGAAAGTAATGGTGTCTGCAAAGTAATCTTAATTTAAACCTGCATACCATAACCAAAGGACCAAATCTTTGAGACATTTTAGACAATAATTTTCTGAGTCGGCAATGCCTTACTATCACTTACATAGTCAGTTAAACACAGGGATGGTTTGTATTGTGCTGTTAAAACCAAACTCTTGTTAACTTTCATTATACAGCCTAAATTACCCATCTCCTTGGGTCAGGCTGGGAAAGAAAGGCTGCAGTGTGCATGTACATGTTACAGGGGAGAAAAATTTATGACTAGAGTGGGAGTCGAACCCAGGACAAACTAATATTAAATGGGCATGCAGCTGTTTATGTGCATAGCTAAATCTGTCCTGTCATGTATAAATGACCACCACAGCCAGAAAGTGGCCTATAAATACAGGTGACTGGTTGTTAAAGGTACTTGTATATTAATGAAATGTTATGGTGAAACAAACTGCAACAGGTATCTTAGGGAGGTTATGCTAACTGGAAGTGACCTTTGATGTGGCACAACTTCAGAGCAGTACATATACTTGTAAGTCAAATCCAGCTACAATCTGCACTGACCCAGATCTCCCATTGCATAATGTGTTGGCAGATCTGGGTCTGTGCAGTTTGTAATGAGTAGTCATTGGAAAAAACAACATAAACCCAGCTCAGCTGGTGCATTACTGGACAGCAATCAGGGTCTATGTTGTTTGTTGTTCTATTCAACTTTTAAGTTGGTATAAATGATATTCATTCTCAAGTCTTTTGATTTCTAAATGTTTTCTTGAAACTTTAGTGATTTACACAATCAAAATTACAGATAAATGAATTGCTTCTCTTCATATCACAGACACTGTTAAATATGTTCCTATCAGCCACCGCTATGACCTGAGAATAATATCCCCTTAATACAGTTGATGTTTACTTAAGGTTGTTTTTACAATAGTTTGGTTTTCAGAACCTTGTAAATACAGTTTGTTATGACACTTGATTACTTAATAAAGGAGACATCAGGTATAAGTTTGCATAGTAATTTTATCTGATTAGCCAAAATGATTCAGCCTTGACTTGCCATTAATTACAGGTACTCACCTGCAGCTCTCGTACTTGGACAAGTTTTGTTTTCTTTCTAAATCCCATAAAAATGTTGCTGGCTGTTTTCATCCTGTTTTATGAATCTGGTAGTGTAGCAGCACTAAGCAACCAGCAGCAGCTGGGATATGCATTAGAAGTTGCAGTTTATGAATATAATCAATACCAGCTGGGTTGCCAGAGACCGATTGAAATGATTGCAATTGTATTATTCATCAAGAAGGTTCATCCTGCTGTGAGCAACAGGTTTGAAGTCAGTCATTGAAATTCATTCAGATTTTCTTACCTTTTATAGGTGCTGTAGGCCCTGAGGAAACAAAAGTGCCTAGCAAACCTACAGAATCAGCTGATACTGGGTAAGGTTATAGAAGAAGTCAAAAGAATTGGAAATATATCTCTAGACAGTTCGTTTCTTTTGCATATGATTTTTGTCTCGGCTGCAAAGCAAGTGAGACCCAAGGATATTGTTTTCTTGTCACTGTTTAGGTTGGTGACCCTGCATGTCATGTTTTATAGGAATACTGTTGTTACTTGGAACTGTTTCTTCTGCAGGGGAGGTAACATATTATGATAATACTGTTTCTAGTGTTACCCCGGGCAGTTGTTTCTGCAAGGGAGATGACTTTATACAGGTCACTTGTTATATTTAATATGGTGCATTTTTAGCTTATTTGTTGCCTGTAATTTTTTTTCACATCATCCATATTTAAACTTGGGAATTGCATGTACTGTTTTCATGCAGGTTTTTTTGTCAAGTCCATATTGGTGGAAAGCAAATCAGTTCATTGAAGCTTCGATTTTTATCTTACTGGGCATAACTCATAAAGCTAAAACAATTCATCTTGACATGCAGGCTTGCTCCTTGGGGTCAAGTTCAGGTTCCCAGTCAAGATTTTGGTTAATGTTTTTTTCATTTACTTATGCAGTAGAGATTGTTTATTACTTTCTTGGATACAGTATTTTCTCTGTTAGAACCTTTGACTTTAATTTCACCAGTGCAATTCCTAATTACTAGGTATTTGGAAAACATCGTTCCTTTTTTTTTTTACAACATTTCATTGGTTACATCATTTGATTTGTGTGGTCTGCCTAGACAATAAGCTCAATTTTGATACTTTTGTTTTCTGGTGCACCAAAGCCAGATAAACAATAATAGTGATTTAAATAACATAAAGCATAACAACAAAGGCACCAGGTAGTAGAACAGTACTAATCACACACAATTCATAATCAGTAAACAACAAAGGCACCAGACAACAAAGGGATGATAATCACACCTCATTAATAATCAGTACTTTAAAATCATGGTTGCTGGTTCAATGCAGTTAAAGCTTGAAAAGAAATATTTCTGTTTTGTACTTTTTGGACTAAATAATTTAGAATTATCATTTTAGCTAATGTTTTATACCTGTGTATTGACTTATTGAGTACTGCTTGAACTTAATCTCTGTTGTTTTTATTTGAATTTTTTACTGTTATGTAATTGGATGAAAATTTGCCGATCTGAAAAAGAAAAATGTCTCTTTAGACACAAAGCCACAATGAAAAGGACAAGGAAGAGAAGTCAGAGTATTGAATGCTTCAATTCACAGATACCACTGCTAGCTTTGACGAAACATATTGAGAATGAAGTATATGTATTGTTTAAAACCAGTATGATTACTGTGGATGGCATGATGTGTCCACTGTTTTGTGAGCAAACATGTAATTACCAGTGATGATGATGTTTCCTTACTATGGTGCATGATGCCTACTTAGATCTGTTCTGTCTGTGTGGGTTTGAGTCTAGGATTCGGCAAATGTGGATATGTGAGAAAGCTTGCCAGTAGCTTCTCATGGGACGGTGGTTCTTTCCGGGGATTTCCCGATTTCTTCCTCCACCATTAATACTGGCCACCATGTATAGCCTATCGTGTGGTGAAAAATGGTTTTAAGCCCCACAACAACAACAACAACAACTTAGATCTGTTAATGAGGATGTTGATTTGTTGCCTTAGGAAAATTCTGATAGTGACACTGTAACATGTGTGAAACCAACAGTTAAAATGTAAATTTGTTGTACCATAATGATATTGTTTGTGAAATTAGTGATTGCCAAGAAGCAGCCGAGGTTTTGAACAAAGATGATTTCACATAAAAGTGATTTCTTAGCTCTACTGGTCAATGACCAGAAGAGCTTATGGGATGGTCTGTTGTCATCATCTGTCATCCATCTATCACAAGCATTAGTTTGTTATCATTGTTCCTCCTAAACCACTTGGAGGATTGCCCAGAAACTTTACACACACATGTATCCCATGGTCTAGTTGGTCCTAAATGAAATGTTGCTGCTTAGACATCCAATATGGCCAACAGAGTAGTCAATTTTAAAATCTTGTTATCGCTACTCTTCCAGAATGGATGGTCATATAATGGGGTTTTCACTGAAAGACCTCTTATCATGTCTAGTTATCTTCAGTGAAAATGGTGCCACTCTGATGTCCAATATGGCCACCATGGCAGTCATCTTGAAAAATCACTACACTTCCTGAATGGATGGTTATATCATAATGTGGTTTTCACCGAAAGACTTGTTATAATGTCTAGTTAGTTCTAAATGAAAATGGTGCAGATCTGATGTCCAATATGGCCATAAGCCTCCATCTTGTTATTGCTGGACATCCTTCATGGATGGTGATATCAGTATGGGATTATATCAAAGACATAATGTCTGGTTAGTCCTAAATGATAAATGATATTAATTTGATATCAGATATAGCCACCATGGCAGCCATCTTGATAGTCATGTTATCACTACTCCTCCTGAATGGATGGTCATAATTAGCAAGGGGTAATAGACTTGATTATCATGTCTGGTTGGTCCTAAATGATAAATGGTATTAATTTGATACCAGATATAGCCACCATGGCAGCCATCTTGATAGTCATGTTATCACTACACCTCCTGAATGGATGGTCATAATTAGCAAGGGGTAATAGACTTGATTATCATGTCTGGTTGGTCCTACATGAAAATGGTGCTGTTCTGAAGTCCAGTATAGCCACCACAATGGTCATCTTGAAAATCTTATCTCTGCTTGTCATGAATGGATGGTCATATCAACATGGTGTTTTTACCAAAACACCTCTTATAATGTCTTCAAAATCTTCTTGTCTCTACTTGACCCACATGGATGATCATTATGATATGGAGTTTCACTAAAAGACTTCTTACGATGTCTGCTTTGTACTAAATGAAAATGTGCCAAGCTGACATCCAGTATGTGTACTACAGTTGCTAATTTTACAATCTTGTTATCACTGAATATCAGAGATGGTTTCAACACTTGACAGTTAAAAGGAATATATGACTTGTCTTGAACTCCTGGAAATTCTTTCAGCCAATTGAGCCAAAGTCCCCTCAAGGGACTCTTCTGACATGGGGTTTTCACCAAATCTCTTCTATCGATGTCTGATTTGTCCCAAATGAAAGTGGGGGCAAGCTGACATCCAGTATGTGAACCAACCCATTCCATTTTTCACATTTAAACTAGCAATTTGTGGATGTTAGCCAATGCTTTATCTTTTTACTGTTAAAATCTTAAAAGAATCTTGGGGTGTGATCAGAAATACTTGTTCGAATCTGGGAATTTATATCTATTGTTATGTATATTTAATTGTTTTTCTGTTAGTTTTAAATTTTTTTATTTCATTACATGTTATTGTTATGTATCATTGTTTGCTGGACTTGACCTTGTCCAAAACTGAGGTCATTTCTGCTTGACTTGATTTACTTTTTACAATTTTTTTTTTATTTATTTCATTTATGTAAACAACTCATAATAGCTTCATTATTCTCTATGTGTATGAGCTTATTAACCAAATTATTATTCAGGTAAACATGTTGATTTGGGTCAAGGTTTTGGAGATTCCAAAGTGAATTTTATAGGCTATTGTGTTGTAAGTAAACAAGGCTCATTAGATCATTCTAGAAGGTTAATTTCCATTAGTTATTAGTTGGTTTTAGAAAATGCTAATTTTGACCTGAGGTCAAGCAGAGAACTATATTATCTTGTGACTGTGAGGATTTTACCAGTCGTGCTTTAACATCAAGCACTTTAAGTTGTATTATGTTGTGACCAGTTTGGGCTGAATTTTATTTTCTTCAAATAATTGAATTCAAGTGATTATTTTCTCTGGAAATACAAAAGTGCTCTGATAAAATTCTTGGATAAAGACATTCATTGGAATTTATACTGAATTCAAACCTGGAATAATATTTATGTGATTCAACAAAAGACTGTTGACACATCAGTAGGACGCAGGCCATAACAGACATGCCATCGCCTTCAGTTTTGGATCTCTTTGGGACTTGAACTGAATTCTATTCAGGGCTTTTTAATACTAGAACTTATGCCTTTAATTCTTGGATTATTTTTGGATTTAATTCCCAATACCATAAGTTATTTTTTCTCGTTTTTCACTTGGTATTATAGGGAAATAAATTATTTGATAAATTTTACAAAGGTTGTTGTCTTCACTCTTTTCTGCTACTTATTTTAAGAGCATAGACTCTTAACACTATCTTGTGTGTGAACTTACAAGGAGCCTGTCCAGACAGGAAGGAGAATTTTAACAATGAAATACAGTTACATGCCTTATTTTGTTGTGGACTTTGATCTAGTTTCAATTAAATTCCAATATTACTGCATTTTAGTTGTGAGGATGAGGACCTGTTATTGATGAACACGCCACCGAACAAAACATTGTCAGGGAGGGACCAGTTAAGGCAGCACCCAGCCGCAAGGGTTTTGAAAGAGCAGTTAGAAGGGGATGCTGCTCCACGTGAGGCTCGCAAAGTCGATATAATGTTTTTCTCACCAGAGAAGGGAGAGCAGAAGGTAATATTGGTAATACTATTTGGTGTACATGTGACCATATGATAGTTGCATTAGAATTTACCTTTATAAAATTGACTGTTTGGTGTACATGTGACCATATGATTGTCACATTAGAATTTATCTTTTTGAAATTGAGTGTTTGGTGTACATGTGACCATATGACTGTCAAATTAGAACTTATCTTTTTAAAATTTACTATTTAGTGTACATGTGACCATATGTTTGTCACACTAGAATTTACCTTTTTAAAATTGATGGATCCACTTCACAAGTGTAATCATCACCCATAAAATATAAATCAAAAAGGCTGAGAAAAGATTATAAGATTCATCTGTATTTTTCATTATCAAGTCAAAGAAAGCAGAAAAGAATTGCAGTTTTTGTCACATAATTATAAACTTCAAAGATCACCTTACAACGTATATAGTTTAAGTAATCTTCAAAAATTTTTGTTCTGTATCATGTCCCACTTTTTGCACTGGGAGGGGAGCATCTAGATTTTGTCATGTCCATACTTCTTTCATTCCCTCTGTAGGAAGTTGCTAGTGAGATTGTGCAAAAAGTATGCATTATTGACAGTTTTGGTAGAAATACTTTATTCATATCTGATAAGATTTTCAAACCATTACAATATTTAAAAATTTTGTACACATTTTTGAATGTAGTGGAATTCTTCTTAGAAAAATTAAGCAAAAACTGGTAATCATTTTTGAATTCATAGGTAGATGGCTTGATTAGATTTTCAAGCCATTTATTAGTTTTCAGAATGTTTTACTTCATTTTTGGACTTCTTAGATTTATAAATTATGGTCAGTATCAGGTTCATATGTGTTTTAGTCACAAAATCTAGTTTGTGATATTGGGTTTGGGTGCTTGTTTTATTTCATATTTTGTTTTATTCTTGTTGACATATTTGCAGTGGACTTTAAAGCCCACTCTGAACAACCAAACAAGTAGGACTAAATTTGTTTGCATTAGCAATTTAAATATTATTATAGTAGAAGTCATGAAAACTTTATTGCTGTTCTATTAATCTTGATCTTCTCTTTCCTCTTGAGTTTTTAGCTTTGTGCTAGGTTAAAGAGACAAATCTTCAATTCTAAGCCTTTTCGACCAAGAGTTCACATTATTTGTTTTCAATAATTTGCTTAATTTGTCAATCCAGTCATAGAATTAAATGTAGTCTGTCAAAATTTTATTTCATTGTCATTTAAAGTTTTGGTATGTAAGCTTATGTCATCGAATCTTGGGTGATTTCAGTTATGACATCCATGCATGTTAATAAGGTGATCTTGCATCTGATTGGCTGAGCTTGTGGATACTCAAGAGGTCCTTTTTCTGTTCTGATTTGCATACTCAGGTTCTTGGATGAGTTCAGCTATGGGCAGTATCCTCACATATTAGGGAGGTGATCTTGCATCTGATGGCTGAGCTTATAAATACCCTGGAATTCTTATGTCATTCAGCATGTTTGTTCTGCTTGGCAAAATTTGTGGAATGAAAACTCCACTGCAAGCTTGGGAACATCAAACCCACTATTGTAGAGTAGAGTGGCATCATTTGTACAGAAGAAATCAGCTGGTAAACATGCTAGATGCCAGATTTCTGATCAGCTTGGAAACACTAGAAGCCAGATTTCTCATCAGCTTGTAAAGACTAAAGGCCAGAAATAATGATAATAATAATAATAATGAGGACTTTGTGTAGCGCCTAATCTTTAGAAGCTCTAAGCGCTTTACAACATTTGACAACACTTAAAAAAAACAAACATATATAATGATATGATTACAAAAATAAAAACAAACATCACGAAAGTAGAAACAGAAAATATGCTGTAAATATTTAAGGCAAGGATACATTATTAGGTCTTTAAGTCTGTTCTTGCGGTTGAAATAGGTGAGTTTTAAGAGCGCTCTTGAGTGAGATCACTGTGTCTTTGTGTCTAAGTGCAGTGGGCAATTCATTCCACGTTGCTGGGCCCTGGTATGCAAAAGAGCGTTGTCCATATGATTTCATCTTCATAGTGGGAATAATGAGAATACGAGTGTCAGAAGAGGAGCGTAAGCATCTTGCAGGTGTGTACACTTGGGTGAGGTCAGATAGGTATGTTGGACTGGAGCCCGTCAGTGAAACGTAGCACAGAGAACAAATTTTGTGTTTAATTCTTGATCGTATGGATAGCCAGTGTAGGGTACAGAGCAGGGGAGAGGCCTGCTCTGATCGTGGTACTCTAAGGATGATCCGAGAAGCTGTGTTTTGAACTTTCTGAAGTTTCTGGAGTAGATATTGAGACAAACCAGACAGAATTGAGTTACAATAGTCCAGTCTTGAAAGTACTAAGGAACACACAAGTGTTTTAGTGGCATCAACTGAAAGATACTTGTGAATGGAGCTGATTCGTCTCAGCTCAAGATATGCAGCCTTGCATATGTTCATGACATGTTGATGCAGTGAGAGAGTACTGTCAAGAGTGACACCGAGGTTTCGTACTGACTGTGTGAATTTAATGTTGGTGTTGCTGATATTTATTGTCTGAGGTAAATGGATGTGAATGAGAAAGTCTTTGTGTTGTAATCAGAATGGCTTCAGTTTTATCATCATTCATCTGCAGCTTGTTACATGTCATCCATGATTTCACATCGGAAATGCACCTCTCTACGCCTTGGATGGTAGCTTCAACTTCAGCTGGATGGCTAGATTTGTATATTTGGGTGTCATCAGCATACAATTGGTGAGACACTGGATGATGATCTATGACACTTGAGAGTGGCTGAGTGTATAGAATGAAGAGAACAGGTCCAGGAACATACCCCTGTGGAACACCACAGCATAGATCACCTGGGCTGGAGTGTTTTCCATTTGCGGACACAATTTGTGTCCTGTTGACCAAGTAGGACTTGAACCATAGTAAGGCCGTATCATGAATGCTAAATACATGCTGGAGATGGTGAAGTAATAGAGAGAAGGTAGCTGGAAGTGGTGTACATTTGTTCCTTGACATTAGCTTGTTAGTAATCTCAAATAGCTCTTTGCAGCTGGAACTTTCCGTGATCTTAGTACTGTAGTGGGCTGATTTCGCTGCATGGACTATATTTTGTGACATTCTTCTTAACGGCATCATAGATCTGCTTATGAATAGTGAGTCTGGTGGAAAGCCAAAGCCTCTCAGCTTTATGGCGGTCTCTTTTAGCAGTGCAAAGCTGGTCCCTAACACTGCTATACCACGGAGAACACTTCTGAATTGCTACTCTGCACTTGGTTGCTGGGGCATGTTTGTCGAGCAATGAACGCAGGCAGTTATCAAGTTGTTCTGCTGTAGTAGGTAAGCTAGTTGTTTGGTTTGCTTGGATGTCATGCATTAGTTTGGTTTTGTTTATCATACGGAGGTTTCTCTTAGTAGCGAATAAAGGTGGAGGGTTAGGGACTGATACGTCAAGATGGTATATAATGCAGAGGTGATCTGATGAAAGTTCGTGGGACACCAGGGAGGACTGAAGAATATTATCATCAGGTCTATAAAGAATCCAGTCTAATATGTGACCATGTTTATGGGTGGGTTGGCTAACTAACTGTTTGAGGTTGAAAACGTGAATGGAATCTAGGAGTTTCGATGTGCATGGGTTTCCAGGATCAGCTGGTACATGTGCTAGATGCAAGATTTCTGATCAGTCTGGCAACGCTACAGACCAGATTTCTGATCATGTTGGAAACATTTTAGAGGCCATATCTCTCATCAAATTGTAAGCATCTTATAGACCATATTTCTGATCAGATTTGGTATGTAAGCTTGTATCAACATTATCTTGGATGATTTCAGATGTGACTGATATGCACATATTAACGAGGTGGTTTGCATCTGATTAGCGAAGCTTGAAAACACTCCAGAGGCCATATTTCTGATCAGCTTGTAAACACTCCAGAGATCATATTTTCTGACCAGTTTTTTCATCAGATTTGCTATATAAGATGGTATAGAGATCTTGAATTTGTTGCCCTGAGTGGCCGAGTGGTCTAAAGCACTCACCATTACAGATCACTGCCATCTCACTCTGTTTGTGTGGGTTCAAGTCTCAGGCTCAGCTAACATGGGTACATGAGAAAGCTTGCCAGTAGCTTCTCATGGGTCGGTGGTGCTTCCTGGGGTTTTCCATGGTTCTTCCTCTGCCAGTTATACTGGCCACCATGTATAGCCTATCTTGTGCAGAGAAATGGTGTTAAACCCTACAGGAACAAAAACAAGATCTTGTATTTAGATTATGAGGGAGATCTAGGTTGATCAGATGGTGGGAATTAAACCAGCTTTCTGTCAAAAGTCCATTAACCAGTGAGGCAACACAGCCATGTTGGTCATGGATATAAATGGTTTCCATGTTATGATCCCAGGAGTGGGGCCGCATCATAGATAAGGGCAGACCCAGGAATCCAGGCGAACTTCATGGATTATCTCCCCTTGTAATACCAGCTACGTTTAAATACATCAACAATGGGGCTATGGTAGTTTTATGTTACAAATAAGGACCTAGTTTCAAAAGGGATAGAGAGATCCAGAGGACAGTTCTAATTGTACAAATGATGTACTTTTTATGCTGGGAAGTGAATGTGTGTGTGTAAACTATTTGCTTCAGTATACCAAGCTTTCCTTCCCCCTCTAAGGTTTCAGTACATGTGTGAATTTCCATTCACAAGATGACATGTCAGCTACTCAGTCAGTTGATATCAGGTCATACTTGGCCTCATGTTTTTTCATGCCTTCTCAATTTACATTGACAGCGTGACATACACATGACATGTGACTTGTAATATTCATAATGGTTGGTTACATTATCTCTTTAAGGGTAAAATGGTTTAGAGAAAAATTGCATGTTGAATATATATTTGCTCAAAAACTTTGAATGAAGACGGTTTTAATGATTCATTATTTTAAGAAAAAGGCAGAGAGAGAGAGAGAGTTAGCTTAACTTCAAAATTACAAATTGAAAATAAACTAGGCCTAAACTAAATATTCATGGGTATACAACCACAACACGTGTAGTTGTCATGCCATGGGTGGGTTTTTCTGATGTAACAGGGTTCATACACTTCCTTAAAAGTATTGGGTTTGGGTTTGAAAAATTAAAAGTGGTGTAATCCTTGAAAACTGATGTTTTAGTTTTAAAGTCTTTGAAATCATTTTGCTCCCACTACAATTATTTTCAACCATTTCTTTTGTCAAACTTTTCTTGGAATATTTGCTTGATCAATTCGGTGACAATCTTACTCTGTTGTGTTGCCAAAATCTGGTATTTCAGCTTGTTTTATATATATATATATATATCACTTGTCATTCTGTATATTTTCACATTTAGTCTTAATATTTGAAGGTCTGGAAATTTATTTGGAAGCCATGGAATGTCCTGGAAAAGTCATTGAATTTCACTTGAGGAGAAGCATATGAACCCTGAATGTAATTAGCTGTTGTTTATTGTCTCCCTTGTGAGGACCACTTTATTCAATGCAGTAAATGACTTAGTCTTTACCAGTACAAACACCATGATTTTGACAGAAAACTCCTTTTGCTCTACTTAAAGACTCTTCATGAGCATGTCAAATGTTTTGAAGAGAAGACCTTTAATAATAGGATAAGAACAATATATAAGTACAGTAGAACTTTGATTATTTGTCAGGGCACAGGACCGAGACCATGATAGATATGAGAATAGACGGATAAAAATATGTACAATCAAAGTTTTATACAATAGACTGGGTCATAAAAAAATAATAATATCTACATATGTAGATGTACCGGTTTTCAGTATTTTGACATACAGTGCCCTGACAGTTAACAGAGACTGACGGTTAATCGGGTGCCGGTTAATTGAAGTTCTACTGTATATACTACCTTCACTAGTGCAAAATAAGTTTCAGTAGTGGAAGATAAGATTCACTAGTGCAATAATGAGATTAATTACTACAAAAGAAGATCCAAAATAAGATCCAAAAGTGCAAAATAAGATTCATTATTGGAAAAGTAGACTCACTGGTGCAAAAAAAAAGATTCTCTGGTGCAAAATAAGATTCATTACTGGAAAATAAGATTCACTAGTACAAAATCAGATTTACTAGTGCAAAATCAGATTCAATACTGCAAACTAAGATCCTAAACTTGATGGCATGAAAGATAAAAACAAAGTTTTCACCTCAGCCAAATCACAGGTCACTTCATGATACTCAGATGTGCAACTTGTCAAAATGTCGGTAAAAAATGTCGGTAAAAAATGTCGGTAAAAAGTGTGAGGTAAAGTTCAGGGGTACATAGCAGATGTGCAACTTGTCAAAATGTTGGTAAAAAGTATGAGGTAAAGTTCAGGGGTACATAGCAGATGGCATAAAGTTGATGGCACTTTTCAGACAGCATATTGCAATGTTAACAGTCATAAGGATTGTGTGTTACGATCTTATGTTATGCTTTGTCACATACAATATGGATGCATCAAAAAGCATGGTTTTCAGCCAGATCACCATGGTAGGTGGAACCATGTTGACATTAAAATAGCTTTTCCCTCTAATGAGCTGTTTGCTCTTTAGTGCTTTCCTGCATGAACTGATTTTTTTTCAGTCTCATCATCAAGCTTTAAATAATGCATTAAAATGGATATGCAGATAGCAGAAGGTTCTTTAATTTGCAATTTCTTCTAAAGAACTCCACACTTGATATGAAACCAAAATGTCTCTGATGTCATAATAGCAGTTTATCCTTTTTCCTGTACAGTAATTAGAGATAGGTCATTGTGAACAAGATCCATATACACTGTTAATGGGGTAGGCCTTTGTGCACACCATATATGATGACATGGTGTTACATTTAAAGACACTTTTATATAAATGTAGCCATCACACACAGGGATGAATGGTTATTTGATTTAAGCATGCTTGATTCATCTTGCAAAAGTTCAAAGGACAAAATCACATTGGCACAAACTTCGGAAATAGTTTCTGTACAATTACTGAAATTGCAAAACTGTAAATGATAGCTTGATGTTATGGCAAGGTAGCTTTGAACATTGAGGTCAGTAGCTCAATGGTCAAGGTCATAGTGACCCCAAGAAGGACCTAGTTTCTGCATTATATAGTAACTTGTGTTCTTCAAATTCTTCTTTAAACAAAATTCATGAATTGTTTGCCCTTAGGGGAAGAAATAGACCTATTGCTTTTGGGTTCAGATGTCACCATCAAGTCTGCTGCCATCCAAAGATGAAATTAATTTCTCTGAGATAATTAAGTTCAACTTTTCATATCTGTTACTTTTAATTAGAAGAAGAGAGTAATATATTATTCATGGGTAAAGAGGTTAAAGATCAAGGTATGGACTCCCACAAGAAGGAAAATGTTTTCTACAAGACTACACTTGCATATGCCTGTACAGAACACTATTAAACACGGGACACATGTATAATAAACCATTATTTTATGGCTATCATAATTTTATCTATGGAAAAATTAAGATTAAATAGAATTTGACAGTATAAAGAAAAATGAATAATGTTTATCCAGTATATGGTGAAAAACTTGGTTCTATTACATAATGCCAATATATTATCCTGCATGTCATGATTTGACTTCATTTCATAATGAAACAACATTCTACCGGTTTTGTAAAGGCACTAATTATCATTTGTTACTCGATGCTTGATTGGTTTAGAATAAAACAGTGCTTGACTGTTCTCAGCTGTTTTCAGTTTATGATTAATACTTGTTTGCAGATGTGAGGGTTTGCTTGTTTCTCGCAGTGTAGGACTGTCTTACATGGTCTTTGTCAGTCCTTTGATTATTTATGTGCATCAAAGTTAAACATGAGATGTTATGTGAAAGTTCAGATCTAGTATTTATGTTTATTTAGACTAGCATAAGACATCTGAAATATATCCCAGTGTGCAAGTCTGACTTTACTGGACATTGCTTTGTAATTAACTTATTTAGACTGGCATGACACAACTGATAGATTTATCAGTGTCCAAGCATGACTTTACCGGACAATGCATTGGAATTGACTTGTGTAGACTGGCATGACACAGCTGATAGATTTATCAGTGTCCAAGCATGACTTTACTGGACAATGCATTGGAATTGACTTGTGTATGCTGGCATGACAGAGCTGAAATATATCTCATTGTCCAAACATGACTTTACCAGACAATGCATTTGCATTGTAATTAACCCTTTAAGTTCAGAGTAGATGAACAAGTTACCATCTCTTGTGTGTATTTCCATTTGGGCCATAGAACAAAAACTAAACAACAGTGTGAAATTAAATGAGTTTATTAAAAAAAAAATCAAAGAACAGAACCATTGAGCACTATTGCTTTCTTTAACAAAACTAGTAAAGAATGTAAAGAATGTAGTAACATTGCAACAAATTTAATATTTCACAAGAAGCAAAGAGGACGTGTAAGCGGCATTAGTGCCAAGATACTCTTTTCAGATCAACCCGGCAATAAAAAAATCTTTTTTGGTTCTAAGGTAAAATGCGCACCTAATAAAAATGAGAAAAATGGATATAAGAAGTGCTTTTTATAGTACCAAAATACTTAAATTTATTTGACACAGTTTGTCAGTTCTTTTCATTAAACTAATTGTAATGGGGGACATTGATTACGCTAGTGGTAATTTGTTTATGACATTTTCATTTTCATATGCTTAGAGATAAGTAAAATAAAATTCAGCATGGGAGATTTTCATTTTCATATGCATGGAGATGAAATAAAATAAAATTTAGCATGGGAGATATTAATTTTATTCAGTTCTGTAAGCATGGCATATTTCAGCCGTCATACAACATTGAATTTTATGAGCAACGATGTTTCAAAAATGTTTTCTGTAATGCTCTTATAATCCAGTCCTATTTGCTGCATGTAACATTTCCTTTTTTATATTCTTCTTGAAATTTTCATTTTGGTTTCAAATGATAAAATTGAGACACTCGGTTGCTTCAATATTTGACAGATTTTTGTCCAGCATGTAGTTTCTGCATTTCTTGTTAAGTATTGTATCTCAGACTCTCTTCATTTGTTGTAATTGTGTTTCTGTGTATTTACCCAGTTCCATTTATCTGTCTGTGAATATAGAACATGAGTCATCTACCCAGTTTCATTTATCTGTCTGAATATAGAACATGAGTCATCTACCCAGTTCCATGTAATCTGTCTGTGAAAATAATACATCTGAGTCATCTACCGAGTTCTATGAATCTGTTTGCGAATGTAATATATCTGAGTCATCTACCCAGTTCAGTGTATCTGTCTGTGAAAATAAAACATGAGTCATCTACCCAGTTCCACATATCTGTTTGTTGAAATAATACATCAGGGTCATCTACCCAGTTATATGTATCTTGTGAAAATAATACATCTGAGTCATCTACCCAGTTCCATGTATCTGTGAAAATAATACATCTGAGTTGTCTACCTAGTTCCTTGTATCTGTTTGTGAAAATAATACATCCGAGTCATCTACACAGTTCCTTGTATCTGTTTGTGAAAATAATACGTCTGAGTCATCTACCCAGTTCCTTGTATCTGTTTGTGAATATAACATATCTGAGTCATCTACCCAGTTCATTATATCTGTTTGTAAAAATAATACATCTGAGTCATCTACCCAGTTTCTTTTATCTGTTTGTGAAAATAATACATCTAAGTCATCTACCCAGTTCCTTTTATCTGTTTGTAAAAATAATACATCCGAGTCATCTACCCAGTTCCATGTATCTGTGAAAATAATACATCTGAGTCATCTACCCAGTTCCATGTATCTGTGAAAATAATACATCTGAGTCATCTACCCACTTCCATGTATCTGTGAAAATAATACATCTGAGTCATCTACCCAGTTCCATGTATCTGTGAAAATAATACATCTGAGTCATCTAATCAGCCTTACTTTAAGTTCTGTTCACAAACTTTGGTTTTATACTGTTATGTATTATTTACTGTTTTTCAGCTTGGTTCAAATAATTCGTTTTCTGCTGTTAGTTTTACCTGAGGCAAATGGGTCACTTTGACCTATGTCATTGGCAAAAATTATGTCATGCATGTAAACACATTGTAATTTTAATGTTGTAGTTATATTGTAAAAAATCATGTGACAACATTCTTGCACATAAATTACAATAACAAGGTAAGACAGACTTTGGTGGGATTAATGGATAGTCAATCTCATTCAGTCAATATGTATTTTACTCTTAATTTTACCCAAGGTATATAAGTCGCAATGACCTGTTTCATTAGCAAATCATGTCATTCCATGTAAAACATTATAATTTAGTGTTGCTGTTGCATTTTGAAAACTCGAGTGACAACTTTCTTTCATAAAAGTTAGAATGGTAAGGCAATTTTAGGTGTGATTTATGGATAGTCATTCAATCAGTAAACACGTATTTGCTTGCTTCAAATGCCTAAGCAACTTAACAAGCTCACATTGTTCAGTAAATGCTTGTTAACAAGACTAGTCTTACAGTTAGGCTCCTTAAACCATGCATGATGTGAATTTTTTTTTATTCCATCCTTTACTGAAAAATGCTTGATACAAGCATTACTTTATTTCATAGTTTATTCCTTTTTTATTTGTTTTAAAAAGGTACTTTAATTTTCCCTACTGTATCTACAATCCTTTGTGATTTGTTTTTCTTCTTCCCCAATGTCTGTTTTCTTCATGAAAAGAAGACATACTTAAAGTCGAAGATTGGTTTGGTTTGGTGTTTTACAGCACAGCAGCAGTATCTATGCCATCAGTTTGTTAATATCGTCATTTAAACATCGCAAAGTTTTGTCTTATATGCCTGCCTTATGGCATGCGTATTATGATGTTGTCCATCTGTCCATATTTTACCAGTAATTTTCTTCAGTACATTAACTTGAGTTATCCACATCTACAGTTAGCAAACTTTGTGATCAGCTAGTACTTGGTGGGAGTGGGTAACATAGAAACGTATCGATCTTGGGATCAAAATGTCAAAGATCAAGATTGCTATGAAAGAAGTAAGAAAAATTGTTTCTGTACAATAAATTAGTTCTATATCACAGACCTGGACAAAACTTTGAGAATTGCTTGCACTTGGGGTAAGGAAGATGCCTATCATGTTTGAGGTCAAATGGTCATGGTCATTATCTGAAAGTATAAAAATTAGTTATGCACGAAAAATTCAGTTCTTGACCATTTACCTTGACGAAAGTTTGTAAATGACTTGTGCATTGCATAGGAAGGGAACTTGTTGATTTTGTGTTTAAAAAAAGGCCAGTGACTAAAAGAGAGCTGGTTTTACACATTAACGTTGGTTCAGGGCTTTTAAACTTGACAAATGTTTTTGGGATGGCTTGTATGTAAGGTATGGAAGAAGACTGTTGATTTTGAGGTCAGAGGTCAAGGTAATTGTGATGCAAGGAAAAATGGGTTTTGCATAACAAACTTTATTCTGGAGTACATGGGGGCCCCAGATTGACTAGTGACCTAAGGTGCTCTCCTTTACAGATCACACACAAATCTCACCCCAGTCTGTGAAACTTCAAGTTTTAGTTCTACAAGGTCAGTGGTTCATCTTGTGGTCTTCCCTGGTTCTTCCTCCACCAGATACACTGTCCACCATTTATATAATATCCTGTGCTAAGGAATGGCCTTAGACCCTACAAAACCATATGCTGGAGTAAGTTTGTTGACTAAGTTTGTGGAAGGCTTGCATATGAGGAAAAAAGGAACCTGTAGATTTTGTGGCCTGAAGGTCACAGATAATGGATATGGCAATTTGAATAAGAAAATAATGCTTCCTACACAATAAGTTTAGTACAAGACCACATACCTTGACCAAAGGTGTGGGTCATTGAGACCCATTGGTCAATAATTACTTGAATGAACCATGTTCTACTAGTGCCTAAATAGAGATTATTAAGCATGGGGTAGGCGTATAATGTACAATCCAATACTCTTGTCTTCTATCATACTCCTCAGTGCCCTTTTTATTTGAATTTATATCATTAAGAATATGGAATTTTAGAAATTGTATGACCTGGTAGTATGAGAGACTTGGTTAAATTGTATTTTTAGAGTTTATTAGTAAAGTTAGCATCACATTGTTATTCAAGAATGGATAAATCAGTATTGTTTTTAATGACTTTTATTACACAAAGCATTTGTAGATTTTTCACATGCAAGTATTGTTTGGTATTTTTTAGTTATTGTTTTTCTTACCATATCAGTATCTTATACTTAGACTCAGAAAAAAATAAAATTCTTCTAATTGCCACTGCAACTTTGTTGTTAATTAGTTCATCTATTCTTAACTTTACTTGGTACTTGATTATATTAATTCTTTTGATTTCAGCCTGAAATATGTAATGAGTTGGATCGACAAATGTTGTTGATGTACATATAAGTGCATGGCTATCAGTATTATTAGAGGGGAAAAGAGCCTAAAGAAATCTCAGATTGTAATAAATGGACATGAACCAAATTTGGTTGGTGTCTTTGTACAGGACCAAAATAAATCAAATATTATTTTGGAGTTAGTACCATCTGTACCAGTTTCCACTGCAAACTATGTAGACCCTGATCTGTCATTGCATAATGCACCAGCAGGGCAGGATCTGTGTTGTTTGTTCTACTTATCAATCTTAACAGGTTACATAGACCCATATCTGCTAGTACATCATGCAATGGCAGATCTGGGTTTGTGCAGTTTACATTTGAAATTGGTGAGTGAGCATATGCAGTATATCTAGTAGAAATTTACTAGGTTTATGACTTTATTTTTATTTTATAGTATTGAATTACTTTCGCTTATTGGTAATTTTGAATTTAAAAAATGAATTTAATATTTATGAGGACTTGAGTGGTCAAGACTACTATTTCTTGTTGTTGGATACTTGCACTTGCTTCTTTTTCTTTCAGAAACTAGAGCTTTGCACACAAATATCTGCTAGCAGTTGCAGTGGCATACCGTATATTCCCCAGTTGATAACCCCAGGGGTGTTACATTTTCAGGAGGGGGAGCAATTATTAGAGCACAAAAATAATGAAAGCTAAAGTTGTTCTTTTGATGTACTCTTTTAATGACCACCTGTACATGTGGGGTCTTTCTGCCACTAAATTCAGTCATTGTAAAAATTAGCAGTTAAACTGATCATTCGATTAACACATTTTCTCACTCAGCAGCTGGTTGAAGTAGGACTGATAAGTCTTTGAACTTGCCACGCAGCTATTGCATCATGTTTAACACTACATGTGTGCCTGTGACTTTAGTAATTTATACATTGATATATACATTGTAACAATGTGAACAAAAGGAAAACACCATGCCAGCAAGATATATAATGTAGATAGATAACATGTTCGAAAATGGTGCAAATCAACAAAAAAAAAATTGAGACAATATCGAAACCAATAAAAAGGTCACATGTAGCAGGTAAGCCATTGAAGTACATGGACATAGAGGAAAAACTGCTTGAATGGTTTACTGAAAGATGAGAGGCAGTGGTTGGAGTAATTGGAAAAGCTCTGCATCGGCATAAAGAGAGTGGACATCAGTCTTTCAAAGCTTCCAACAGTTGGTTCACAAGATTTAAACAGCGCTACAATATTAGCTTTCTCAGAACCACTCACATTTAGCAAAAATCTGTTGAGGTTACAGATGGGCTCATTGACAAATTCTTATGATACGCTGCACAAATCCAGCACCTTGGAGTGTACAATGACTTTGAAATTGGCAACATGGAAGAAACTCCCATGTATTTGAAAATGCCAGGAAAAATGTAGAAATTATCAGCATGAATGAAACTCCCATGTATTTGGAAATGCCAGGAAAAACTCGGAAATCGGCAACATGGATGAAACTCCTGTGTATTTGGAAATGCCAGGAAGAAGCACCTATGATATTAAAGGCCAGAATGAAAATTTCAGTTTTGTCCACTCTGTGTGAAAAATACAAGCTAACTGTTGGGTGCGTTTGCAGATGGTCCTAAGTTGGCCTTGCAGGTACACAAGACAGGTTTGTGACCATTACCCAAATTATGATATACCATGTGGGTTTTTTGTATATTTGTAAGGTGCAGGGCAAATATCATGGGCCAGTGAGCAGAGCTTTTTTTGTTCTGGTGGAAGAAATTGTGGTGCAAAATAATCAGCACTGGAGATTGCTAGTATGGAACACATTTCATGGCCATTAGACCTCAAGAGTGAAAGACATGCATAAAATTTTTTAACACCATGTGCGTAAAACTTTTCAACACAGACATGTGTAATTCCAGGAGGTTGTACATCAAAATTACAACCAGTGGATGTATCCTGGAATAAGCCCTTCAAGGCTAAAATAGTTAAACTGTATGATGAGTGGTTATGTTAGGGCCAGGTAGATAAAACTGTTAAGTGGTAACTGCAGAGCCCCTCCCAAGTCACTGGTTTTAAGATGGATTGAGGAGTCATGGGTAACTATTACACACGTATTCATACCCAAATCCTTCAAGAAATGCAGCATTTCTTCAGCTCTTGATGGTTCTGAGAATCTTTTATTTCAGCTGATGATGAAGATAGTGCACCATTGATGGGTTTTCTCTAGAAGATGTTGAAATTGAAGAGCAAGTGCTAGAAAACATACCATTTGAAGCGAGATTTTGCTATCAGTATCTGATTGCCATGACACAAATTCTGATGATGATAGGTCAGCTGACTGATGGCCGGTGGCAGTAGACTGAGTACCATAAATTAGCGAATATAACAAGCGTCCAAGGATAACACACACTTGTGTATTACCCACAGTTTTTCTATTGTGTGTAAAAGATAGATTATCCATGGACATATATAACCCACAGGTTTTCGTAAAGAATAATGAAGGACCAAAATGTGTGTTGGCATTTTTCATTATGAACATAGTATAAAATACTAGGGTATGGTGAATCATCCTTTCCGTTTACCAATGAACTGCAGTAGAGCCATTTCAACCAAACAAGGTCAATTCATAGTTAGTTTCCTTACCTTAGGCCGTCTCAAACATTCCAAAATGATGCCACATACTCTATTTTTTAAATGCTGAATCAAAGCTGTGCCTAGCCGTTACTGGTAATTCAAAATCAGTAGAGTAGTCACCTACCTATAAATGATTGCCAGATGGCATGAACTACACACCTTCCGATTTTAAATAAATAATAACACTGGTTACTGTCTGCAATTGATTCTGGAAATGTGAAATTCTTCTGGAAGTTGACTCATCTACTGTAACTCTGAATCCAATAACAACAACAGGGAATTAGACCCATCAGTAGCAGGTTAAGAGTTTAGTAATACAACAGCATTGCCACTCTTCATAAATTAGTAAGTTATTAAATTGAAATTTATTATGTTGATCTTCTTGTTATTATGTTGTCTTTAAACTTAGAAAAATTTAGAATTTAGCTGAAAAATAAAATATAGCTATGTAATCAAATTAGACTGGTTTTACTATTTTGAACTTGGTGCATTGTTTGAAATAGGAAATGAGCCATTTAAAATATTACTACAGCATGGTAATGCAAGTAAAAATCAAATTCTATAGCATGCACACATGGCGGGGGGTGCTGCCTTGGTAGGAGAAAACTTGGATAACCTTCATGTTATATTCACTAATTTAAGACGATCGTAATTTGCATACCATGGATTGATAATTAAACAAGTTCCTAAAGTTTATTAACAGTCTCTATGCTAAAGTTTTCTTTTAAATTGTTGCATTATTATTAGCAGAAGAATGAATTGACATTGACTATACAAAGTTCCACTGTGTGACTGTTTCTGAAAGGCATCAGTAATGCAATGCAGTTGTACTATGTGAATTTTACAGAAAGTTACATGCAAATGGGATTATGTTAAAAATATCATTGTGGACTACTTTATTCTTGTTTTGCACTTATGGATAGCAAAATGATGATGTTCATGGTAAGTTTTAAATTTTCTATTCTTAAAAAAGGGAGGAGGGTCATTAATTAGAGTGGGTTATTAATTAGGGAATATACGGTATTTTATAATTCATCTTCTGAAATTCTTTCTTAGAAAACTTCAGTAAAGTTTTATTTAATTAGTACTGTTCATCTTTGACAAGTTTCCCATTCCCCTCACATCTCTGTTTTTGGGAAATTTAGTTACCCTATTAGTTGGTGATTTGTGTCATCTTTATTGGCTCTTATAGCCCGGGGACGAGGAAGTGTATTACGATGCTCCAGACTATCTGCCTACCAGGACGAGGCCTAATCCCTTGATCAGACAGGTACAAAAGTATCAAGAGGTGGAGGACATAACAGGCCAATTTTCTTATAATTAAGGGGCTTTACAATAAATTAATTTTTTTTTTCATATAGGGGGAGGTTGGGCAAGAGTTTTTTGGCTTGAAGAAATCAGAGACTAAGTTTTTCAAATAGATGGTAATTTAATCACCATGTGTGAAAGACTGGGAAAAGCGGAAGATTCCATGGCGAAAACTTGCATGGGGCTGTGGAGTTCTGTACAAGAGGAGTTATCTCCCCTTTACCTCATTAATTGGAATGTACACGTATATTATGTACATGCAGCTGTACATATAATTGCACTGCTTGCTAGGCATGTAACACTTGAATTATCTTTTCTTTGAGCTGCTAACACTAGATTGCCAGGTATGTTTGGTAGCAAATCTTAATCGTCATTTCTTTCTATGTTTTGGATCCTACCAGTAGCTATTATTTACATTATATCTATCCATTTTATATGCATGCCTCCTTTATTGGTTTCAATAAAAAGAAGAAATGCATGTTTTAAATAGTCATCTAATTTGTTAGTTTTCTATTCTTTGTATATAGTTTCTCATTGGCTTTTTCCTTTCCTTTCCATAAAAGCATTCATCCAGAAACTTGCACAGGGCAGGAGAGTCTATAAGACAGACATTCATGAATCTCATTGCAACTTTTGTTGAATACATCTCAGATGAAATCTGTTGTGCCATCTAATATTTAATGCACTTACTGGCCTGATGCAATTTAGTAATTAAGGATGGAATGTGTTTTCCATTGTCAAGAAGTGCTGATGAAAGTTGCAGCTTTTGAACAGAATCGTTTGAGAAAAAATAAATAATAAATGTAGTTGTGCAAGAGCTAAAAATTTTCCTTCCATACACAATAATGTGAACATGGTATCTATGTCTCAAGAGTGATAAAATAGAAAATATTTTCATTTCCTTCTTTAATACTAGATATATTTAATTGTGTGGGTATAATAGTTCTATTTGTATCACAGGATGAAATACTGTGCAGCATTTGCAGGAAAAGAACATTTTATTAAATACCAAACTTGCTCCCGAGTCCAAGCTTGGAAGATAAAGTTCACTCTTATTTGTAAATTCACTCCTGATTTATAAATTCATCTCAGTTTTATACACCCTGTTTTGTAAATTCACCTCAGCTTTAATCATTTTCAGATGCTGATCATAAAAATGTCAGCAATTTCAGAAAATGGTAGGTGTGGAATGACTTGGCCTGTTGAAATAAATTTATATTTTTGACATTTTTTGAACTATTTTACTCCCTTCAAGTACAAAGCAAGTCCAAGGATGGTGCATCATAATGGGTTTTTAACATTGTTGGCACTGTTGTACAGGGGACATAACTTTGGTGACAAACAAATGGTGGCATGTAAATATCTTAATAAGGATAATTTCCATACCTGAAAGGTAATGCAGTTTGTGGATATTAGTCTGGCATGCAAAATGCTAATTTTTCATGCTGCAGGTATAACTTTTGTTGGCACACAGAGTCAAGTGTTGAATGGAATGATGTGAAATCGTGTATTTTCACATGTGAACATATAAGGATATATTTTAACTATAAAATGTAGGAACGAAAGAAGTTGAAAATGATTCACCACTAATTTTCTATATTCCATACTTTATCTGGTACAAGAATATTTTTGCTTCCCGGTTGAGGCAGCAGCTGTAATATATCTACAAAAAATGTGGTTTGGATGTAGTTTTGTGTTTGAAACATGCTGTGGACACAGCTGATGTGTCACTAGGGACAGTGCTCAACATTGACTGCATGACATTTAAAGAGAGTACAGACCATATACTAGCTGTATTTGGGGGATCTAGTCCATAATTGACTGCATGTATTGTAACTAAAGAGAATCATACTCACAGTGACTTCATGGAAATGGAGAAAAGTTCCATTGCAAGAGCTGCAACTCAGAATTGGAACTTCAGGTTAGTGTCACTATAGTATTTTAGCAAATGCATCATTAGCCATTCTTGAATGGCTGCCATAATTAAATTATTTAAATTTTCTCATTTTTATGTATGACCTTAAAGTGGTAGGCATGTAGTATCTCTCTTTGTCCATACTTCTGCCAATACATAACATGTTTGTTAAACACCTTTTGACAAATACCTTTTGACAAACACCTTTTGACAGTCCAAAAAGAGATATTTAATAATGTAATAGTCTACAATACATGTAGTGAAGCAGACTGCTGTCTTTTGTTTCAGTGATCAAAATATAATAAAATCCAAAACTTAAACAGTCCAGAATAACTGGTAAAATCACAGCACAACTGAGACGATACTGTCATGAGACATTTGTTTTAATATTGTAATCACTGCCATATGTAAAATGAAGAGATATTGTTGAAACATTTTTACTTTGTTATCTCCATTATGTTATCATGGTGTGACATCACATCACATTTTCAGTAGTGATAAGCTAAGGCAATATAAAATTTTTACCTAGACGTTTTTGCAAGTAAGATACAAGGGTAATACATTAATGCATGGTTGCCAGTGAGTACTGGATTCAAGTGAACATTTGTTTTAAACATCATCCTTACATCCTCCTTCCTCATTTTCTTCTGATTTCACTTTCTGCATATTATTTACTTTCATGTTAATAACTTAAATCTTTGGAATGTTACTTTGCCCTTTTTCTTGATATTATATAATTTTGTTTTCTTTTCTGTTCCCTTTGATGGTACTTTGTTGATCACTTTATTTCTGTTTCATTTTCTTTCTTTACATTATGAAAGCTTTTTTGTAGGTTTACTAAAATGAATGTATTGTTCAGTTGTCAACATTAGGCTTCTTCTCTGTCATTTAGAAGCTTGTGATCAAATATTAAGCTGTAATTTTATATATATCTCTCTCTCTCTCTCTCTCTCTCTCTCTCTCTCTCTCTCTCTCTATATATATATATATATATATATAAGATTGATCATTTTTTCAAATACAAGCTGATATTAGTCAATTAATATCTTTGAAATTTCTTGATGACTTTGAAATCAGAACACCATTTGTTATGCAATTTATATAATTGATGATCTGATCATTTTGTCATTTTTTAAAAAATATATTTGTATGTTTTATTATTGAGGTAATTGACTGAAGAAAATAGTTCCAAAAATAATTATCAGTTGTTGCTTTGTTCTGAGGGAACTTTCTCCTGTAGTGTGTTTAGGAGAGCATGGCACAAGAGTCAAAGGAGGGAACACTATACGCCATCTGAAACACTGTATGAGGACAGTTCACAAAGGAGAGGGTACTATACTCAGAAACAATGTAGGAGAACAGTTCCCATGAAGAAAGCAGTAATAGATTCAGTACCTCACATGACATAACATGACATATAATTTGGGAGCTTGGTAATAGTGCCCACTGGTAAAGGTATAGTCAAATATAACATTATGTGGTAAAGGGGAAAGCCATACCATTTTGAAATGGATCCATGTAGTCAGCCATTTGGAATGCAAAAACTTGTCATGTGATGTACTATATAATACATGTATAAATCTTCACTTTGCACTCGATACAGGGATGCCTACATGCTTGTAACTGAGTGGAAAATACTACTTTTTTGGCCTTTATACTTTTTATAGAAAACATAGTGAGTATTGAATCCTATATTTTATTTTATTTAAACATGATGTTTTTAATCCCTTCCCCTAATTTGTACAAGTTAGGAACGCGAGACCATAGAATGAGTGTGCATAATTTTTTTCCAATGTACAACCAGGATTTTAAGAGTTAAACACCATTTTCCATAATTAAGGAAAATTCCACTAAGCTGAATATTTCTAATTAAATTGGAAAATACCGCATTGCAGTTCCTACAAACTAAAAAGCATATGCTTGATACATACATTTTCTTATGTTGATGGGCATCCTTGTTAGCACAGCACAAGAAATACATATGTAAATTAGAGGTAATTGTTGTAAAGACCATATCTACGTTGAGCTTGTCAATGATAAAACAAAAATATCACTTTTCTGGTGGCAGTAGCTGAATTTGAGGCATTAGTAATTGGAAGATGTGTTAAAGGTTTTGAAAGTTGTATAGCTATAGTTTCTACATGAGTACAATATTATTGTATGCTAACATTTGCAGCTGATATCCCAAGATTTGTATCTCACCTGCGAAACATTATACACTGCTAAAGTTTGTAACTTGTATCCCAGGACTTGTATCTCACCTGCTAAATATGCTAAAGTTTGCAACTTATATCCAAGGATTCATATCTCACTGGCAAAACACAGTATACAGTGCTGAAGTTAGTATCTTATGTCCTTGAATTCTTATCTCACCTGCAAAACACATTATACAATGCTAAAGTTTGTAATTATATTTCAGGATTCATATCTCACCTGCGAAACACATTATATGATGCTAAAGTTTGTAATTTATATTCCGGAATTCATATCTCAGTATCTCACCTGCAAAACACATTATACACTGCTAAAGTTTGTAACTTATAGCCCAAGTGGATTTATGCCTCACCTGCAAAACACATTATACAGTGCTAAAGTTTGTAATTGATATTCCAGGATTCATATTTCACCTGCAAAACGCAGTATACAGTACTAAAGTTTGGAACTGATTTCCTAGGATTTATGTTTTACCTGCAAAACACAGTAAACAATACTAAAGTTTGGAACTGATTTCCTAGGATTCATGTCTCACTTGCAAAATATAGTTTACAGGCTTATTGCTGGGAATACTTGTGTCCTATTCGTCATTTCATAATATGAACTAGAATCAGCTGCCGTGCAAATTAAATGTCCTTTGTAGAGAATGTGCATCAGTTGTTGCATGCATCCAGTTACCACATGATTGTTTGCCAGGTTTTGTGTAGAAAAATATTTGTAGGCTGCAGATAAACAAAATTTCCTTAAATTTAGTGTTTCATTTTACTCTAATCATTAAGAAAACATTTCATAGAATCAAGAATAATTAATCATTGTGAGGTAATCAGTTTGTTGCCACAACTGGTGCACACCCTCTAACATTTCAGTGTAATGTATTGTTCATTCCTGATGAACAAGAAAGGAATAAATGAAAATATATTATCTTTGCAGAGGCTTTTATTGAAAGCATTCAAACACAAAATACAAAGTGAATGACAACAGGAGGAAAATTTCGAACTTTGTTATATAAGAGATATTTACGGCCACACTGAATAATCTGTTTTTGAAATATATGTACATATCAGTAATATTATAGCATTTAATGATGGCTAATTACAGTTTATCATGTGATTATGAGCTGCTTATCATCGGATATTAACATTTACAGTATTACTTTAGATTTTACCCATACTATTCTTTTGGTTTATTTCAGAATGATAAGACGATCTCAGTAAAATCTGGTGATAATAACAAGGATGCTGCTATTGTTCAGCTAGTTCAGGTAGGTCCTTTCTGGAGGCCCACCTAGTTGTGTTTGGTCTTCCCTCCACACTCATACCAGTAAATGTTGTACCTTGGTATATTTTAGTGCCATTTCGGACTTGCATGTGAATTGCAAGACATAGGTTTAACTTTTCTGGTGGTGGTAGTGGCAGAAATTGTGTTAAGAGATGCCAACAATATTAAGGTCCTGTACAAAAAGTTAATATCAAAAATCACTTACCTCATTGGCTGTATTCAAATGTGTCATTGGCTGTATTAAACTTTGACTTTGTTTAAGTACTGTCCATCTCAAGTTTGTATTCTTATATCAGGTCTTCAGAATTTAAATTCTTTTGAAAATTTCGTTTTGAATGGGAAAATAAATTTGGAATTTTCTTAACAGTTTTAAATTTTTGCATAGCGTAAGCATCTGAAGTAGAAAGCAAAATATGTTTGCAAGGTTTCAGGGTTATAATATATTACCTCAAATAACTTGTTTTTCCATTTGAGGAAACCATCGTCTATTGGTTCAGCAGGGATCATTTAAAAATTGTAGTCATTTATTGTTCAGTCTTTCTTTGCATGTGCTTGACATGAGTTTATGTCTTGAGGAAACTCTTCTTTTAAGTTCATGCTATAGTGTAGAAATTATGTACATTGATGGTATTTTACACATACTTTTGATAGAATGTGATATTTTTTTATAATTATCATTTTCAAGGATAAATATTTGCACGCACATGGAAAGTCTACTTCTTAACAGGTTAGCAAAGGGTAGTTACCTCCCTTTCTTTTAAATGCCTTGCAAGAATAATATTTTCTATGAATCATTATCTTACAGTGATTGCTGACTTGTTATTGTCTGCATATTTTTTAATTTATTAATTTATGTTATAGTTTTGTAATTTCTTTTGTAGAAAATGGAAATTGTTATTTTAATACTGTTAATACATTGCATGTTACTGTTATATTGTTTCCCTTTTCTGGGATGCCGATCCACTGTTGAAACTAAACTACTCTAGTTTATAACTGGATGACAGATCTAGTTTATAACTGGATGACAGAGTTGAAAAGAACATGATCTCAATCTGATTCCACTGTTTATAGCCAATATATTGAATGCCATCCTTGTTTTTTCTTGGACTTCATCGCATAACACTTGTGCCACTTGCTTATAGAATTTGCCATTATTGCCATTTTAAATGTTGTTTGGACAAACACATAGTTGTTTCATGCTGACTGAGAGTTTTTCTCCCCAGTCCTTGTATTATTTCTGTGGTTTTATGTATCTTTTGATAATTTTGAAGTGTTTGCTGCACCTTACATAGCAGGAAGTGCTTCTGTTAATTGTTCACCTTCATATTAGCAGCAGTTCAGGTAAGTATTTTTACCCTTTAGTTCCTGGTTTTCTTTTTATTTCTTATTTAGAGAATACTATAGTGTCATTAATTTTTTTAGTGTCAATTTTCTTGGTTTTACAAAATGGACATATTTAAATCCATGATTTTGTCTGTCAAAGTTTGCATAGCTATACTGTCAACAAATGGCGGTTGCTTTTAATGGTTAAAACAATACTACCATCAGTAGCACAAATCAAACACTTGTCAAGATCAATTACTTAAAATGCAACATCAGAGGAAGCCTGTGCACCAGCAACACTGAACTGTATGATCTTGTTCTTAAAACACTGTCCATAAAGTTGCACCAAAAATTATTTTCTGGTGACCATTGAACTATGAATGTAAAATTCAATTTAGATCCTGTCAGCTTGGATTATGTCATCATTCCACATGTGAATCAAACATGTGACCAGCTGCCCCATGCTTAATGCAGTTAGGAAGCAATGTCAACATTTGATGTGTTCAGAGCCCATCAAAGTTCAAAGATGCAGACTAAATGTAACAAACAATAGAATCACTGGTTTGAGCCTGCTACATGTACAACCCAACTCCAACCACTTGACTTTACTTAAAATTTCATCAGTTAAGCAGATGAGTGGATAATTGGGGGCTCATGTGGAAATGCATGAAAGATAGACCTAATTATCTGTGGCACTGAGAATGTTAGACTTGTTTAATTCTACAATTTCAGGATTATCTAACTAACAAATATTTGTGTGTACCAGCCAAGCTTTATTGACATGATGTTCAAAGCTTCATTACTTTGCAGTGATTAGCATATATACCTAGTATTTCAGTGGATGATTATTAATTGATTCATGCAATGGTATTTTACAGTAATGCTGTTCAGTGGGATTAAGTGTGCATGGAGAAGACATTCTCTCACAAGGATTTTAATTTTTCAACAACTGTTTCACTTCATTGAAGATTCAATTTGAATATAAGTATTGAATCTCATTTTCATATGTTAGTATAATTTATTATTCTTTCTTCATTTGCAATAATACTAATCTTTGTATACTTAATGCCTTTGTTTCCCACTATCCTTATATCACAACATATCGATTTAAGGCTTGGGTAGAATTAATAGCTAAATGATGTGTGTGCGTGTGCGTGTGTGTGATTTAGATTTTTAATGTAGCTTTAACAATTTTTCAGTCACAATGCTATGATGTCTGCAGTGTGGCACTTAATAGTGTTGTCTTGCACTGAGGCATCATGCTGCAGATATGTAGGATCATGTCCCACCCAGTCACATTATCCTGACACCAGGCTGACCAGTCCTAACACTAACCTCTTAATGCTGAGTGCAAAGAGAGACAGCTGCTGGTACCTTTTTTATAAATCTTTGGTATGACTCAGCTGGGGTTTGAACCTGTGGAGAAAAAACAAAGAGTGATCTACATGGTTTGAAGATCACTACATAGCCAAGGATCCCAGACTCTTGGTCTGATGCCATCAGTGCCAGTGAAGGATAGATCCTTGGCCCCTTGCAAGAGAGCAAAAATTCATTGGAGTCGCATCTTCCCAGCAGGGAGGAGCAGCACCCTCCTGAGGTAGACTTCATGTCCCAATGAAAGAAAAGAGCAGCAATCTCACTCTGATAGATCTGAGTTGTGCCTGTTTGCTGGACCATTCTTGGACCAGTGCTGGGCACTGGTTTCAGGGCACTGGTCACCAGACACTGGGCCCGACCCTTTGAGCAAACTGACACTAGGTTCAAGTCATCACTCTGGGAACAGTGATTGGGTCGATATTCCCACCTACCCATCACTATATTACCATGCAGTTGCAATGTGAATAAGATGTTTGGTTTTGCTTGCCTGTCTGGAGAAGGTGATTAGATCAGCATCCCTTCCATATGTTCCTATTTAATCTTAAGGGATTTGGGAAACCCTAATACCAGATAATGAGTCTTCTTTTTCTCCCCCACCCCCTTCAATCCCACCACCTTGCTGTCATGGATGTTCCTGCCTTCGTTTCCAGGTGCTGTGGGGGTGACAGGCTGGGAAAATGCTCAGTCACCTCTGGCTTTCTTCAGCAAATGGAGCTAGATTGCCACTCTCATCCAAGACTGTCAAGACATTTGGGTTTGTGATGTTCCATAGAAGGTTAATGCACAGCACCCTCAGAGATACTCACATGAAGGAACTATCCCACTGTTGGTTGATGTTGACTTATCAGGGGTTTTATCTCCATCCTTGACTGATCTCATCCTTTCTCAGGACTTTATGTATGTGGGGATGATTTTCCTCACCGATCAAAGGAGGGTTCACATTCCACCAAGACAGGACAACTCAGATTCTGTCCCTTACAGTGTGTCCTATGGCCAGCTTGCTTTACCACTCTCTCCAAGGAACTCTGCTGTGGATCTAGTTTCCATAGAAGATTTCACTTGCACTCGCTCCAGTTCCTGCATGCAGCAAAATGGAAACTGCACAAGGACCCAATAGCAACTTGAATTATTATAGGATCCAATTTTTTTCATAACCACTTGAGTTGGTGGCTAGATCGGCATTGGTTTCTGACTGGAATTCTGGTTCAGAGCCATGAACTCCACTCTCTCTATATACAGATACATCAGATTCTGGATGGACTGCTTATCTGGAGTCAGAGTGAGTTCTTCTTAAGGAGCTTTGGTCTTGGAAAGAAGTGATTTTCATATAAACAACCCCAAAATTAATGCTTGTTCCTTGCTTTATGGGGGATGCCCATCTCATAAGTTGTTGTTGTGTTACAGAAGCCACAGAACACATCAAGGAGGTATACACACTTCTGTTTACATGGAAGCCTCTGATGGGCAGTCTTGGAGATCAGTTTTAGAGTCTGCCATATTCCAAGCGAATTGGATATCCTAGCAGACAGCCATTGGGACCAGGCCATGTGATAGTTGTGAATTGGGTTCTGCATCAGACAGTAGGAGAAATTTTTTTTTAACTGTGCAGGAAACGATTAGTGGACTTGTTCACTATGAAGCTGAACTAAAGCTCCATTTCTATATGATGTCCGAAGGCCTAGGAGTGGATGCTTTCATCATTCTTACCTTTCAAAATAATTCTGTAGGTTTTCCACCAAGTCAGCCTCTCTGCATCTTGGCTCATTCTGATAGCTCCATCTGTGGCCCTAGCAGTCATGGTTCAGTAATCTACTTGTAGGTAAGCCCCAAAAATTACCAAAGATTACCTCCTACACATTATTTCACAGATTTTCCACCTTCACATTGGGCTCATCTCAAATGATCCTCCAAAACCAGTTTTGAGCAAGGATGGCAGTTGCATCAGCCAGGTTAGAAGGCAAGCAGCTTCCAAAGTTTATGGTGCAAACTGAAGAATCTCGTTTAACTGGTGCAGTAGGAAATGCATTGATCCTAGCTGTTGCTCTTTAAATGCAGTTGCAAACTTCCTTCTTTTTGAGGAAAGAGAATATGCTGTTTCGACTATTATGGGCTATAAGGGAGCCCTTTCCAACACTCTTAAGTTCTCTAAGGTTTCTGCCAGTAGGGTCAGGCCTTCATTGTTCTGATCTTGTCAGGTAGTTTTGAGCTCAGAGACTGGTATTTTGCACACTAATCATTAGTAATGCATAGATGGAACTTTTCATGTGTTCTTTAAGAATTATCTATACCCCCTTATGAACGTTTCAGACCTTACTCTGAAGATGATCTTGTCTCCTTAGTGTCAGTGAGGACAAAGACTGAGCTACATATCTTAGCAGTGGAAAAGGCTTATTTACAGTTCAGTGGAAACTATAATTTGGTTTCTCATTTTGCCTACCAGGATTGCTGGCTTCGAGCCAGGAGCTCCATTTTCTGTTGAGATTCCCAGTTTCAGTCATAGCTGTGCTGACAACAATCAAGACATCATCCATTGCCCAGATAGGACCTTAACGTTTTATTTGGCTTGCTCTTAAGGGATAAGGAAAGGTTGAAATCATATCATTCTACCTTTCAGTGGTTCCTATTATTTTGGCAGCCACCATTGCCAGGTGGATTGCCTTCACTAGCAAGAGAATTTCCCTCACTGAAAGGGACCTTTATTTCATGAAAAATTAAACCCATAAGATAAGTGCTTTTTGCTGCATATTGGGCCTACTTGACTCACTCCTCTTTGGTTGACAGTATGATAAAAGTCTTCTGGCCTTTTCATACTACTTTTTCGTCCTTAGCCATCTGTTGGCTTACAGTAGTGAACACTGTTATCATGAGGGTAAGAGATTTGTTTTCTTAAAGCAATTTTTTGTGTTGGGTCCATCAGCCTCCCTCCTAACTGGTTACTTCTGATATGCAGTAATAGCAGGTAATGTATTACTCCTATTAAAAGATATTTTTGACTTGTGAAACAAATTGTAATTATGTTGTATTTACCTGCCACTGTTGCAAATATTCTCTCCTCCCATCCTGCTCTGATGTCCTGTAGTTTCAGTCAAAGTCAAAAGGAATCAGACTGGGATCATATCCTTTTCTCTTCTTGGTCTCCAATTACTAATGGCAGGAGCAAATATATAGCTTAGACTGGGTACCTGGTGTACCGGAAAAGGAAAGTAATGTAATAATAGCAGGAAAGTATTACATAATTAAATTTAGTCATACCCCACCCCAAAAACTTTAATTTTTATTGGCTACAAAGTAGATTTCAGATTTATTTATTTTCAGTTGACTCTTTAAATGCAATAACAGCTGATATTTTTCGTGTCTGTCTGCTTCAAATATGTTGAATTTTTATTTGCTGATTGTAAAATTGAGTTGCTTGTTATTGAAGGATGCCTATTTGGACAAAAGTGAACAGGTATGTCTTTGGAGCTTGGGCATTTTTTTTAAAAGACAAATATGAGTGTGGGTGTAGTAATGGTGTAGTACAGTGCTGCCTTAGTCATGTATCATTGATTGAGTGAACTCGAATAAATGCCCATGTTGAAGAGCTGAAGTTTTATAAAAGATTAGAAGAGGGAACATACCAACAAAATTAAATAGCCTCAGTTTTTGATTTGCTAAAAGTTTTAAATATCCAAATAGCATGAGATCCTCAAAGCATGATTGGAGAACTTCAAAATTTAGTAGCCATGAATAAAAACAGGTTCACAGTATTTTTGATTTTCATATAGAGTAAACCTCACAGTTAATACAAATGTGAAAATTTAGATAAGTTTGCTCTTGAACCTAATACATGGGACTAAACAAATGTGATTACTATAGGGGTATACTCTTTGTTCAAGGGTGGTAGCAATGGGAGATTAGAATTTGTTGTATTAAAAGGATTAAATGTAAATTTGGTAAGTGTGTCATATTTTTATAACAAAATATATTTGTTAATTACTGTGTGACTGCATGTATGTAGTCTTAAATTGTAGTCTTTTTGTGCATGCTTGCTAAATTTTGAAGAAAAGAAATTGTGAAAATTATATGATGTGCATCAAACTTAAAATTTTCTATTAGTAGGCATAGACATTGAGATGTAGAAGTGCTATAATACTCACTTTTCTGTTTGTTCATCTGTCTGTCCATTAACTTTTCTTGTAATCAACATAGCTCTGCAATCCTTACACGTAATTGGATGTCATTTGGTAGATGGGCTGTGTATTACATGTAGGTGTGGCTTTTAAAGGTTTCCTCTTTTCCAGTCCAATTTTTACAGAGTTATTGCCCTTTTTCCATCAATCTTGCATCACCACTGCTGTAATACATGTAGCAGATTCCTTTAATCAACATTGTTCAAGAAGCATTTTGCATATTCTGATGCAATTTGTTGTTTACAAGTCCTACAGCCCTAAATGTGCCTCTGCTTTTTATCTTTGTCAGATGTTGTTTGTAACTGGTATAGCTCCAGAACCATTCAGTATGTTCGGATGCAGTATGATATGAACATTGTCGCATAGACTTGCATGTGCCTTATATGGATTTGGTTTGAACATTGTGTCCTAGAGTTACATGTGCTTTACTTGGGATCATTATGAACATTGTCTCATAGACTTGTATGTGTTTTACATGGGTTTGGTATGAATATTGTCTCATAGATTTACATGTGCTTTGTATGAACATTGTCTCATAGACATACCCACTGATTGCTTGGCACTGATCTGGTTTTTACAAAATGACTTCACCATAATTTGTTGGATTTCAACCAAATTTGGTGTGTTGCTTCAGACTGATAAGACATTGGTTGAGTTTGATTCCACCATTCCATGACATCACTGACAGAAGTTATGTCCCAAGGTTGCATATCCTCATTCTTATTTGGTTTCCACAGCTTACCTTTACTTAACATTCTTGCATTCAACCAAATTTTTCATGTGGTTTTATACTGATGAGACCTTAAGTTTAACCTGTCTGAAATTATCGTGTTAAGAGTTACGGATGATGACTGCTGTTGTCTTAACTTTGCTTTCTAGAGATTAACTTCACAAGGGAATATTGCATATCTGGCAGATTTATCATGTGCCTTTATATTGTTAAGACTTTAGAATTAGTTAGATTTCTTGCGTTCTAATTCATTACTTAGAAGAGTTATGGCCCCTGATTGCACATCTTTCTCCAAATTTGGTTGTCCAGCAGAATTTTGTCCATTTAAGGCAATGTTGGAAACATTGTAGGGAGTGATGCCTTTGGTGATGCACTAGTGGACATTTTTATTTTAAAAATAGGTTTGCCAGAACTGCACTCCTAGATCATCAGTTAAACGGAACAAAGGATGATGGTAAAGAAATTATTTTTCTGTACTATGATGGTTGATAAGTGGAGTTGACTCAATCAAAGATATTTATTTGAGATGAAGAGCAGGCACCGCAGATTGTGCAGCTTTCAAATATTAATGCAGTACAGTCCCCTCAAGTCCTCTTTAGTTGATAATAACTGTCCTAACTTAAAAATTAAATTCTTTTAGAGATGGAAAACAAGTAAGGTAAAAGTGAAAAAATGTAAAAAGATTTGCTTATGAATATGAATATCTCATGTTTAGGTCTTATATGACACAGCAACAATTTGTGAATTTCATTATTTTAAAATAAGTTGGGTTTTTTTCTTCATATGATATTAATTGTAATATCCCACCCATTTAGTATAACCTCTACAGATAAAACATAGAGAGAGGAGACAGGTGAAAGTGCATCTTGCTTGCAATCTCTTGCTTTGTGCTTTTAATCCTTGAAATTTTTAAATTTGGTGAGGAACGACTGAAAGTTACTGCATTTGCCTCTAGCTTTAAATTTTACTTTCTTTGGAAAAAAAGATCACAAGTTCTTACATATTTTCTCTATTTTCCTCTGCTGTGTACTGAGGTTTCCATTTTTATTTTACTAATTTTTATCATTATGGTTTGCATCATTAAAGTTGTGCAAATATAGTATTATTTCAGGTTACTAGTGCCCTAAAGATTTGCTTTTTTCAGGAAATAGTTGCTATTAAGGCGGATAAACTGTGGCTAAAAATTTTGTGGCTAAATTCATGAACATTTTTTAATAGACTGCATGTTAGGATAATTATAAAATACGACGTTACCAAAATAAGACGCTTAAATATTTGTTCTGAAGAGCTGTTGTTTGAAGTGCTTAGATGAGAGCTTTGCTATATTGCAGTATGAGTTGGCAATTTCTCAGAATGTTCATTTTCAAAATGCCCCCCTGTGTGTTTCATTGCCATATGATTTGTTGATGTACCATATGTACTTGTTGAGTAAAACTGCAGGTAACAAAGATCCTGATCTGCTATAGGAAAATGCACCTGAAGAGCAGGAATATGTTGTTTATTCTACTGATTACTCCTAGCAAACTGTACAGACCTAGATCTGCTAGTGTATTATGCACGGCAGTTTGTAATTGGACTTGACTTATAAGCAAGTACATATGGTAATATAGGCTGCCCTATCAGAGTAAATACCTACTTGCAGTTTTCATATCTAATTCAAAATATGTAAATTGGTATTTACCACTGTCTTGACCGTGTTCCTTTGAAAAGACTGGGAATGAGTCAAATGTACCAAATACGAGTTACAAGATACCATATTAATTGTGACATCATTATAGAAGTAGAATCAGTTTTTTCAGTATACATGTACTTGGCTACTTTTTAATTATTTTTTAAATAAATTTTTATTTGGTGTACTGCTCTTTCCAGACCAATGATGAGATCCCTTCACAAAATGTATACTGCAGAATCCAGTATAATTTACATTTAATTTTGATACATTGTCATAAGATCTGAGTGATGTATAAAATTAAATACATTCTTATATTGTGTAAATTTTAGATTCTGATGAAGATTTTACTTGGTTGTTCATTGGAGTTTAGATTCAGGAACAGATTTTATGGTAGGGTCCTCACTGGTCTGGACTGAAACATTTAGCATGGGTTAGAGTGAATTGGTGAAGGGAGGCTCAGGTCAGTTAATTCTTCTTCTCTTCATGTCATCCACTCAAACAGACCCACATTTTTGCATTCCTTTCCCTCCTATGGAGCTTCATCAAGTGGTTGTTACGACTGGACCATCCAGTAAGTCAGTTACATTCAGTACATTTTATGTGCCTGACAAGTAGGAGGGGCATCTAGAGCAATGGTAAATGTTCTCGTGACTCTATCTCTGTAACAATTTGTTTGAAACCTGTTTTATTGCTATAAATAGGTTATGAAAATTTAATTATTTAATTGGGTTCAGAGTCATCCATTGTTAGGTTTTTCTTGCCCATAACAGTAGCTAGTTTGAACCTTTTGGCTTGTGTTAAATAAACCTAATGATCATCCATCATTGCACCACTTGTCTCCCTTTCGTGAGCAGACGTAAGATATCGATCTCAATTTTCCAGTGGCATTATCATCATCATCAATGTTGAGATTCATCGTTAAAATTTAATTGTACTAAGGATCTCTGGTTTTGTAAAATCAACACTTCTTCAACAGCTGGAAATGATGTGATTATTATAGTATGACATCATCCATATGTTGTGATGTGATTATTATAGTATGATGACATCCATATGTTGTGATGTGATTGTTATAGTATGACATCATCCATATGTTGTGATGTGATTATTATAGTATGACATCATCCATATGTTGTGATGTGATTGTTAGAGTATGACATCATCCATATGTTGTGATGTGATTGTTATAGTATGACATCATCCATATGTTGTGATGTGATTATTATAGTATGACATCATCCATATATTGTGATGTGATTATTATAGTATGACATCATCCATATGTTGTGATGTGATTATTATAGTATGACGTCATCCATATGTTGTGATGTGATTATTATAGCATGATGACATCCATATGTTGCCTCTTCTTACTCAAGTGTTTTGTAGCACTATGAACTTGGAGTAAGGCTGTAGCCATTGTTTGCCTTCATTAATGGTCTGTTATCAACTGTTTTCTGATTTTTTTATTTTTCTATTGATGTCAGTACAAGTTGAAAACAGTTCATGTTAATTGGCTTATGCTGTGCACTATAAATATGTTACTAAAAATAAGTACTTAATAGAATGATTGCTTGTGAAATGACAGGAGTATGTTACTATTTGAAAAACGGATTTTGTGTAATGCTAAGTATGGACGCAAGTCAAAACCATGGAATTTATATCATGCTAAGTATGGATGCTTCCTGAAACCATGAAAACATTATAGGTTTGATGTTCATTTTCTAGTGCTGTACTAAAAGTATGGACAACTTGACTGTTGCAACTCCATAAAACATAACCTTAATGAGCATTTTAAATATCCTCAGATTTCCTGAGGTTTAAAATTACTGATTCCTTTGGTCAGATACATTCAGAAAAGTGCTTGTTGGTGAATTAATATTTTCACTGTAACATAATTATCGAGCTCACATCAGAATTATGACAGAAATTTTTGAAGCTGATTTATGGCAAGTTAATTGCACATGATTTCTCAACATCTTGCATCATTTTTGTTAATTTAAAAAAAAAATAAATTTCCATCAGAGCACTAAATTTGTATTATTAATATTGTGGTAAAGCTTTTAATTTGTCATTATTTGTTAAAGGACAGAAGTCATGATTACATCATCTTACATCTGATCCAGATTTCATAGTGCTACAAAACATAGATAACAAGCAGCACTTTGTACATGTATTGATGATGTAATAATGATCCCATCATTTCAAGCTGCACAGTCAATGCTAATTTTACAAAAGATGACATCCTTACATGAATAATTTAGGCAGAAGATATTAGTATACATAAATCTTTGTTTGCTTGATGACCCTTAGGCTGATTTTTGGCTGGCCTATGTTAGCAGATGGCTAGACATGTGTCTTATGGCAGTTTTAATGATAGGGAATAAACAGTTGTAGGGATGAAATAATGTTTTGTGGAATCCTTATCAAATTTTCTCCTGAGTTTATTAGTAGGTTACTATTTTCATTAAGAAGTGCTTTTTAAGGCTTCAAAAAAAACCAGTCCATTTTTATGTAACATGTACATTTTTCTTTTTTCTCTAAGCTATACTGCTGTATTTTTTATTTTTATTTTTGGCACACAAAAAATGGCATGTATGTGTCCGAGTTAATTCTTTACCTGCTTGTGTCTGTGTGTCAATTTAGGCATGATTTTAAAATATTGATCAGTTTTTCCATACTGTTTATGAAATTTATTTTTGTTTTCAAAGATAAAAGCATAATTTCTTTCATTCTTGTCAATTATTTTCACCTCTTGTCCCTGGTATAGTGTGAAAAGGATATCCTTAGAATTGCATGTACCTTATGTACACTTGAAACAAAATAGACTCTGACCTACCATCACATGATTGACTAGCAGATCAAGGTCTATGTTGTTTGTTCTACTGATTACCCCTTGCAAACTGCTTAGACCCAGTCTGATGGCATATATTGTGCTGGTAGATCTGGGTATCTGCAATTTACTATTGGATTTGGCTTATAAGGCAGTATACATGAATATGTTATTGATGTTTTAGGTTGCATGGCTTTTACTATTTTTCTTAGTATTGGCCCATAATTATTTTATGTGTTCTTAAAAAAGAACAATCATTAAATACTTATGTATGAAACCAAATTTCTTTTCAGACAATAGTACTGTTGTATCTTTTATTTTTCATGGTTATGTTGCCCCTCCTACTTGCAGACTGCATCATTCATTCTTGAGATAGAAACCTTTTGCATGTAAAATTCTCATTTAAAATAAAGCAACTTTATAAAATCTTTCATAGAATTTTATGGCATATGAACTGTTCAACATAAATCATTGCAAAAAAAGTTTTTGTGCTAGAGAAAGAAAACGGTATAATTGATTCATGCATTTTGTGCTAGAGAAAGAAAACAGTGTAATTGATTCATGCATCAAAACTGTCTAGTACTATCTACAGTAGCAAAATCTTTGAAAAACTTGGATTGGCAGTCATGAATATTAATTTTCTTCACCTTCTGTTGTCTTTCATCGGTTTTTTTAGTTTGTCTTTATACACAGGGAATAAGTTAACCAGTGACCAGGGAGATTGAAAATCCAAAATAATTTGCAGGTCAAAAGGTCAAATGTAAAGTCAACTTAAATTGCAGTTAAGACAAATGTATTTTTTCATTTTTTGTTATGTTCAAATTTCTTGTTTTGAAATCCCTGCCTATCTATAGAGAGGACAAATGATGCCTATATTAATTTTGTCCAAACAGCCCTGTCGCATCAATTCCTTCATAAATGTTCATCTTGCTCAATAACTTTTGAAGAACTTATATGGATTAAAACCATATTTTTGGAGGCTTTACTTGAAAAAAAGTGTAAAAGACCTAGAGCAATTTCACTATTCTAGGTTTTTGTGAAATAATTTGACAGAGTTAAGGCTCCTGTTTGACTGAGAAATTGCCCTTTACTTAATTATATCAATAGTGGCATCATTGTCATAGATATATATATATATATATATATATATATATATATATATATATATATATATATATATATATATCAGTCACCATCATTCACATTAAAACGAGAATGACTATTTCAGTTTTAGGCATGACCTTCCTTTCAGCTTGTCTTTCTGTTGTGGTATATTTATACTGATCCAGAAAAAGAAATATCTCACTCATTTAAAATGTAAACTCTTAATTTATACTTCTGAGCTTCATAATTGTTGAGAGCATAAAAAAGTATCTTGACCACTATTACACAATATTTTCAAAATTTGTAATAATTTTCAAGAGTCATTAAAATATCAGTGCACCAAGCCTGTTTTCTCAGCAGATAGAATAAATTTTTATCAACATTTAAACCAGGAAAGGTCTATCAACACTCAAACACAGGTGATTGAATTGATAATGTCAGACTTTTAAACTGCTTTGATTACACTATTTGTTGCCAGATATCCTCAGACCCTCCCATCTTTTATCTTTCTACTGGCTGAATAACTGGCAGGTAACAAGATCTTATGGTTTTTATTTCTCAGAGGGATCATTTATTCTGATGATTGTCACCTCATTGGAATAATTTCTAGTCAGAAACTAGTATGTGGAGAGATTCAGAATAATTGTACTTTCAATAATACAAAATTATGAATCAGTTTATACTTCCTACCTTAATTAGGGGTCATAAAATGTTCAGGACTATGATACGGTTCTATTTACAGTTGCCATTGTTTTGTCTCAAGTGTGTGCATGCATGACAACAGGAATATCGCTGTTAGCAGAAAAGATAACTCTGTTGGAAATGCATGTCTACCACAGGTAGAATTTGTGCATACTTATCTCTATTGGAAGTATATCTACACTAACAAAAAGAAAAACAAACAGAACTTGAATTAGTACTCTTCGTTTGCAAAATTAAACATCCAAACATTATCATGCAAGTGTACTTTATTTTCAAGCAAGGATATAATGTAACCTAGTTCACTTAGCTCACTTCCAACCAGCATTAGTACAGCAAAGAGATAATTTTCCTAGCAAGATATTAAAGGAAAAAAAAAAATTTTTTCATACACAGATTATCCAGACAGTGAAAAAAATAATTATTTTTAATATTTAAGAAGAAATTACAACAATGATTTCACTCTTAAATGATTGCAGCAAATTCATTTGGTAGAAAAAAATGTGTTTTCAAGATTGAGAGATTTCTTGGTTGGGTCAGTATACATACTACATGAATGCAGAATCTTTGAATGTTTTATATTGGCATTGTATGATATATTCTGTACATTTTATAAAAATGAATGAAACACTTTCTGCATGGTCAGCATTTATTTAAGCATACGAGTTGAATGCTTTATGTCTGGAAAGTATGCTGTGTTATTAACATGGCATGCAACACAAAGGTATGAGAAGTATGCATGCTATGTTATTAATATGGCATGCACCACATAAAGTATGAGTAGTATGCATGCTATGTTATTAATATGGCATGCACCACAAAAGTATGAGAAGTATGTATGCTGTGTTATTAATATGACATGCACCACATAAAGTATGAGAAGTGTGCATGCTATGTTATTAATGACATACACCACATTAAGTATGAGAAGTATGCATGCTATGTTATTAATATGGGATGCACCACAAAAGTATGAGAAGTATGTATGCTGTGTTATTAATATGACATGCACCACAAAAGTATGAGAAGTATGCATGCTGTGTTATTAATATGGCATGCACCACATAAAGTATGAGAAGTATGCATGCTATGTTATTAATATGGCATGCACCACATTAAGTATGAGAAGTATATATGCTATATTATTAATATGGCATGCAACACATTAGGTATGTTGATGGTCACATAATCTGTGTTGTCTTTTTCCTAGCTTTTAAAGGGAAACAAACTCATTATTTTCATATAATTTTACTTCAAATGACTATGCTAATTGATTGGAAATGTATACCACAATATCTTCAAATCCACTGCATAGTTTTAAAGATGTGTCTGAATATTTGAAACATTTGCATCAGTTGTCATGGCAATGAAAGTTGTCTCTATGGAGATTGTTGTGACACCAATAATTTGTATCCTGTCTGCTGGTGATATATTGGTCTTTTCGTAGCTGTTACTGTAATATTTATCAAGGAAATGTAAAGATTCACACAAAACAGAGATGTTAAACTATCAAATATTGGATGATTTCATTTTATAGAGATACATGAGGAATCAGTTTGTAAGGCTGTCAGTTTTGTACAACATGTCATGAGAACTTTTCTCACTGCAAGATAATTAATAATGATTAGCTACATAAACTCAAAATTGTATCAAGATACTGTAAGATACTGCCAAGATACGCACTTTTTTCAAATGAAATCAAATTATTTGCAATTAAATCCAACATGAGATGCAATTTTATCAAGATATTCTGAGATATTGCCAAGATGTGCACTTTTTCATATTAACTCAAATCAAATCCAACATAAACTCAAGGTTTGGTAAGATTTGCACTTTTTCATATCAAATCAAATTATATCCCAATTAAATTCAAATTTCTAACAATTATCAAAACCTTTGAGTCACTTTCAACTGTTTGTCACCTTGTGGCATAACTGGAATAGTCTAAACAATATAACTGATACAGACATTGGCTGCTTTTGCCTGTGAAGAGTTTACAGATATGGTTACATCCAGTACATCAGTTAAATCATTGATGGAAGAAATGAAACTGAGACAGTGTTGTTAAACTGCAAAACCTGAGTAAATTTCAGATTTCCTTGACCTTTTATGTTTAATAGAACCAGTTCATTACAAGCAGTTTGTTTTCCTTTGTGGGCACATTTAGTACTTTATTGGCCAGACTTGTTGCCACTCTATAGACCACAATTCTGATCCTGTTTTGATCAAACTTGAATTATCGGCTTGCATTCAAGTTCTCAGAGGAACTGGATAATGAGCATGATTTATGCTTTTATTGATGAGGTATTCTGGCATTTGCTTGGCAAAGTTTGGTACAAATCAAGAGATTGTATTTCTAATCTGACTTTGAATAAATTTGTTAAATAATCTTAAATCCTCAAGATGTTAGATTGGTTCAGTTACTGATAAGATTTACACACATTAATGAAATAATCTTGCATCTGATTTGCTGATCAAAATGTTACCTGTCATGTTACCTGTCTAGATATAGAGATTATATATCTCACTCATTTAAAAACAGTTGGTAAATAGGTTGATATCATTAAGATTTTGGATGGGTTTGATAATGGGCATATTGGTGAAATTGACATGATGTAAAGTTTGGGAGATAGTTGTCATAAAGTTATGTTCTGACAATACTACATAAGCCATCATAGTGAAATGGTCAGCTGTTAAGTTATGTAAGCCAGGTGAGTGGTATAAGGACTGCTTGGGTCGTTTGTTAAGTAATGTTGAATAAATTTTGGAATGTTGGTACTGGCCTTGTTATGAAGAATATATATTTACTGTCTTGTCATTTTTGATTAGTGAGTCAGCCTTGAGCCCTGTATTTACTTGTTGCAGTCTAAGTTATTTTTCTGCACATTATTTGGTCGTAAAGATAAATGTGCATTTATCTCTCTTTAAGTGAGACATTTATGTGCCTATAATAATGCATCCATATGTATATTTTGGGGGTTATTTTATTTTCATGTATCGTTGTGTTTGGATATATAGCATGTATTCTAAAACTGAATTTTACATTGTTTGATATGTTTTTATTTCATTATTTTTGGTGCTAGCTTCCATTCCCAACTCATTCCTTTTCTCTTTATGATAGGGACTGTGCATAGTCATGGATTAGCAGGTTGATTTCATAATATTATGGTTTCCAAACTAACCATTGTGCAACAATTTCTGCAGAATGATTTGAACTTCTGTAGCCTCATTTATTTATTCTTGAACCTTTTTGGCATTTTGAAAACATTACATTGTTTGTTTGTACCGGTACTTTTAATTCATGGTTCAGGTTTTATTCTAGAGCAGAATATTTCTCATTTTGTTTGATTGTTATCTTTTCCTGACATTTATTTCCCTATCATATCATAATAATATTGTCATATAATAACATTGTACATGGCAGAATCTGTACAGCATTAAAAGTCATGCTAATTGTTCCACTGCAGGTATTGAAATATTCTCAGTCAGACTGGAACAAGCTGAGGCAGGATCTTGAGCTTGATTTCCAGGCACGTCTATTGAACAAGGAACGGGAGTGGAGCCGGAAACTTGCAGACCGTGACAAGAAGATGGCCAACCTTGAGGAGCAAGTTGCGGTTTTAAGGTCTGCCAATGAGGACATGAGGTAAGTTGTAGAAGATGTGAATAATAATAATAATAATAATAATAATAATAATAATAATAATGTAGCAGAAGAATAAAAAGTCAAAAGAAAGAGTAGAAGGATGAAGATAGAAAAACTTGTTGATGATGATGATGATGATGATGATGATGATGATGATGATGATGATGACATGGATTATGATTAACAAAATAATGGGAATGTTTATGGTGATACTGCTTATCATGACAATGACTGCTGATTATAAAAGAAGATGGAATGAATATGGTGGCGATAATGATCACCCAATAATGCACCAGCAGCTAAGGATTTAGGTTTGTTTGATTACTTCTGACAAACTGAACAGACCTACCAGTGCAGATCTGGACATATGCAGTTTGCAGTTGGACTCAACTTATAAGCGAGTATACGCAACAAAATGACAAAAGATGATGATGGTGGTGGTGATGATGAGAAGAATGAAGCAGCAGAGGAGGTGAACAGACCAGATTTTAGGAGGTTTTATTTTTAAAAATAAAGCTTCCTATGAAAATGAAAATACAGGCGTCAGTAACACTAAAGTAGGGGAGGGTGAACAGACCAAATTTTAGGAGGGTATATTTTGAAAAATAAAGCTTCCTTCGAAAATGAACAGACAAGTGTCAATAATTCTAAACTGAGGCCTCTAACTGGTTATTTACTTGTATTTTCAAATTGATTTACTGACCCCTGGTGTAAAACACCTATTGGTTATCACCCTCTCTGCTATGTGACTTGACAGAGTCAAAAGCATAAGAAAAAGCAATTGGTCTTTCATACAAAAATTTTATCGAGACCTATGCGATATCACAACTGAGGATCATGTAAATATATTGTGATAAATCCATGAGGAATCTTTTGCACTTTTGAGAAGAAGGTTTTAAACTTAATCATATCCATGTCCCCTGAACACCAAGTCTGGGAGATGTTTCTTAGTGTGTGGGTATCAACACCATTAAAGACAACCAGAAGATTGCAGTTATCTCTGATCATTTTAGGTATTTGCGTATATCGCTGAGTAACATATATAATATTGGTGTTTTTGTGTCTGCCTCAGGAAAATATCTGAGCTGGATTTGATTGTTTGTCTAGCATCACATCATCGTATACTACGAGATTATTAATACATCCATCGAGATCATCCACAGACGGAGCATCATCAATATCGGTGATAAAATCAATAATATCATTGCTGTTCTTGTCCAACAACTTTGCAGTTTCATTAAAATCTTTAAGCACTTCGTAGCATCGCTGATCATCTATAGATGGTGCCACTAAATACAACTTATCTCACCTGAGCCATATCATTATCCGGTTAAGCAACAATTGTATCTTACTAGACCCAGATGGACCTATGATAATTGCTCTGATAGAATTTAGTAGCGCTGGATGATGCTTGTTTGGCTCTTGCTTTTGTGATGCAGAGAAATCAATGACATTCATGTTGTAGAAATATAATAAACATATGGATTTATATTGTGTTCAATGCAGAGCACCTACCCCTACCAGTGGATTAAAAAACAATAATGATGAGGAATAAAAAGCGTGCACTTACAGGCAAGTGTGTAAAATGTGGTACAAAAAAGTACAAATTTATCTCTCATGAAATGGGCGGAGATGTCGCTGCTTCGCTGTGAAAATTACCAGGAGCTTCATGGGCTAAGTATCCTGGCTAGAAGCATCTTCAAGATATAATTATTGTGGTCCTGGAACCCAACTTGATATATGACTTGATGAGAAAGATCAACCAAAATCTGGAGAGTATCCAATAAATGTGATTGATCAAGCGTGCCACGTTCATGATGTTGCGTATAAAAATCCAGATCTACAACGACGACATATTGCAGACGTGAAGTTGATTTACTCTCTATAAAGTCTGTAAAAAATAAATCTCTCAGAATCACTAGCTAATTGGCTGGTAAGATCTGCGATGAAAGGTAAACTAGTGTTAGGGGCCGGTAATTAATCATAGATGACTATTATAACGGACTCAATTTATTATAGCCCAAGAAGATATTGGAGGGGTAGAGCAGCGATTAGTAAACTTCAGTATGCACATTTTGATGTCAGCACTCCCAATGAAGTTCATCTGGCAGATATTTTGTTTTTGCCACATGATACTATTAAAACTGGTTGATGTCATCGATCCGCTGGCAGATCACGCACATACAAATATGCTCTGACTATCACTGACGTTGCAAGTAGATATGAAGAAGCAGAACCGCTATCAACAAAGACAGCAATTTAAGTTGCATCTGCATTTGAATGAATTTTCAACATGGCGGCTTGCAGTGGGCACAGTTGCTACAGGTTGATCCTGGCAAAGAATTTCTTGGTGCAGTAACACCTCTGCTGAAACAACATAACGTCAAAATCAGACGAGGGCACACTGCAATTCATTGCAATCAGGCAGTTGTTGAGCAATTTAATCGAACACTTGCTGAGCAATTGTTTGGATATCAGTATGCGAAGGAAATATCCACTGACCTTAAGTCCCTGAACAAAGTTCAGGAGGATAAGAGATATCATGAATGGGTTGCAAGACTACCAAGTGTGATAGCTGCATTAAATAATAAAATTACTCGTGGAATTTCTATGAAACCCATCAATGCGATCTCAAAGAAACATACCAGTAACCACTCGTGAGCGGAAGCAACATGACTCTTTCTCAAAACAACCAGTACTAGGTAATGTGACTATCAGATATTTATATTAACCTGGTGAACTTGAAAAGAGCAAAAAAAAGAGCAACTGACCCAGTCTGGAGTGTAACCACACATAAAATTTCCAGCTTGGTAAGTTCCATGGGTAGACCTGCAATCGTCTACAATCTAGATTCAACTGCTCCTCAATGTGGATTTGTACGTGAACAATTACAAGTAATTTCTGAAGATACACAGTTACCACCACCTTCACATTTGTGAAGGATGATTCATACTGGCTCCTCAACATAGATTACACTCAAGACAGGTCAGCATCACATTTTCACGTGTGTGGCCGAGACTACTATCAATTCTATCCACGGTAAACTGCCGTGGGTCATTAGGAGAATACTCTCACAACATTACTGTGTTATGGCAAATGCAGTGATTATTTTGTTGTTGTTTCATTGTCATGATAGCTTAACATCAAGATTGAAGTCATGTTCATTTTTTTTGTCACACTGCTGATAACCAGTTAATTTTTTCCTTACTATATCGTTTAACAACGATGCATTGATATTCTGATTTTGATTATTATTCATTGTGCAGTCTATGATAACCCTCCGTAGGTAAGACATTTTTCTGACTCTCGACACTGCTAGATAAACTAAAATTTGACCATTCGATACGATCATTGACAATCCAAATATTAATATCTGAAATAGTTAATCCCTGTTATGAATGAATAGTTATAGCATATCCTAGAGTCCATGGAGATTTATCCATCATTAATGCACTCTCAACAATATTAACAGGAACAACAACAATATCATTAAGAACAAGCTTTTGTTTCTCTGACAATCCAGGAATTTCAGTATCAATGTTTTGTTTATGTGTATCTGCTGGGCGATAACATAATGGCACAGGTAGATTTGAGAATTTTTCTTTATGTAACAGAAATAATCGTTGCTCAAGTGAATCACAAACTATCTTCCGACTGCAACTATCAAATTGTCAGGTATCCATAAATTCCAAAAATCTTCGTTTGTTGTTTCTGGAATTACCTCACGCATTATCTCACATTCAGTCTTATCTGGCTGAAGTCTGATTAGCTTTTTGAACTCTTTCAGCGATCCATCAATAGCTCTATGATCATCAAATATTTCCTCATAATAATCTACAAATTCTTTTAACCAGTCATGTGGAGATGAGCCGACAAAAGGTGGTGGTTGACCATGATCGCCACACATGATAACAGCAGTATTTCGAGTCAATAACCAATCAAGAAACATTTTTAATATGTCAACGGATACCGTGCATATTTCATCCCAGATAATAATCTTAGGAATATATTTCACACCCATTCATTCAGGTGACCATGCATCTCCCTTCCATCGAAAGAAACTGTGATAAGTATGAGACTTAGCCCCTCTTTCTTTCATCTTTCTGGCAAGTCAGTGAGTTGGAGTTAGTACCATCATGTCAAGATTCCGAAATAATTCAATCACACGTGTTGTTTTACAAGAACCTCCAGGTCCATTGAGAAAAATGGTTTTATGTCTGGCCACAGGATCATATACTGATGGTGCTGATGATGGTTGTGACATTTGACTATTTTTATAATATATCCAGATCCATCAGGGGATCTATGATCAGCAGATTCAGAATAACTGAGTATTTTTTTCTCTTTTTATTCTCCATTTGCCCCATGATGCATCAACACTGATATGTAATTCATATAGCAATCCTGCTTTTTTTTTACTGATATAAAATGAATCTGTGGCAACTCTAACAGCGGTATCAGGAAATCTGTTTATCATCGATAATAAGTTATCGCAGCATACACTAACAGTGAAGATCTTAAATGAGTGAACTGTGGTGAGTCACCATCAATGTAGCTCACATTTGATTCTGGCTCTCCAAGACCAGTAATTTATTATTACTGAGATCGCCAGTCATTGCATCGCCAGTTTCAGCAACGTATTTACTGATCTCAGTTCTGATCGTGGTGCCATCTTTTTGTTGCCACATCATCATCTGATTTTGGTTCTCTCACATTGATGATTGTATTTCTGCTCTTGTTGAGATTGCCATACATGATGTCTCCAGTTCTTCTGACGCATCCGGTAATCTCTCCCATGAGTGTTAAAACTGATTCCTCCGAGTTTTAATTTTACCATTTTTAGCAAACACCACTAAGTTATCTTTAGCCGCATCTGGAACCTGCAGAATAATATGTCAGTGGGATATTGCTCATTTTTAATTCCTTGCTGATCCTGAAAAACAACAACTTCATTTTGGTCCACATCTACGAGACGCAAAAGATCAGCGAGCTCATCCTTAACCTCATCAAGGGTTGCATATTTGGATAAGTCACCTTGGGGCTTGCCATGAGTAAGACTCAGAGCAAGTCTTCCATAAATATCTACCATTGGATATTCATTAAGACTTGTTTAAAATGTTGGACGACAATGTTGTCTGGTGGTATACTCATGCACGACTTTATGAGGCAGTGTTAGGGACCTTGACACAGCATCAAGCACAGTGAGTACTTCATGGCCACATGTTGGCAGATCAGTTATTGTCTGTGTTGGTAATGTTGAATACCAGACAGGAGTGCTTTGCACTTTGCTGACGTATTTTAAAAATTCTTTTGGTGGCACCAACCCATATGAATCAAAATTAAGAACTCCACGTGGATCAATTACATATGCAACCCAGTGAGTACCTGGACCAGAACTTCCATTGAGATTAATGATACCAGTTTCAGCACAGATTGGTTGTTTTGGTAATTGATAAAAACACCTCTGAAGTTTTTTATGCTTTATTTCTTAGCAGCATCAAGTAAATGAAAATTGGATATGGGAAGCTCGAAATGCCTTGTGTTTAGCAACATGTCCTAGGTAGTCTCAGACCTGAGCCAGTTGTGGCTTGACTTTACCATGAATGAGGGGTTCCTGGCAGTCTTAGACCCCGTCCCTTTTTTTGGAAGGACCCTTTTTCCTCTTTTTTTGAGGCTCTTCCTTGTGTTAACCCCTGCCCTCTTGCTTTCTTTAATGCCATCCCAGCAGCAGTTCCAACAGCACCAAGTGCAGCTGCCTTTGCAACAGCTGGGGCTGCAGCAGCTATTAACGCTGGTAACGCAACTAGAAGTGGAAATATACCACCCGTCTTGGAGATGTCTTTAATAGCACCTGCAGAAAGATCAAGTCTAACACCAGTTGCTGATCTTTTGGTGTCATTAAAGTGCCTGAGTTAAAGTTCTGTCAAGGATAGTTTATTTGGACCTAACAACGCTGCTGATTTCAGCAATATTTTTATTCTAGAATTCTTTTTTAATGCTGACTGCAGCTTTTTAATCTGACCAGGAGTCAGATTAACACTAACATGGTGCATGACATTATAATATCATGGGTGATTTAATTACTGATAATGCAATAGATCACGAGTGATCCAGTTACATATTTTCCACTGGGGCATCAATGACTCTCATTCGTCCACCAACATCTTCAAACAGCATTGTTTTGTCTGTGAGTATAACAGCAGTTGCTTTGTAATTAGCAATAGCTCCTCTTGCCACATGAGCTTGAAAGTGTATATCAACGACAGATTGTCTAATTAAATCCATGTGTTCCAGCAAAAAGTAATAGATTGGATACAGTGTTGTAAAATCTAGTTGTGATATTTGTAGACCAGAATCAACATTTTGATCACGTCCCATGAATGTCATCAAACGATGATAAGCATGTGCAACATTATTATTCTCAAACTTCAGTATTATGTCTTCAGCTGGTTCTTGATGTCTGTTTATCCTTAATGAAACTTCAGTAACACCAAGTTTGTCAAATATCATTGTGCTATGTAATTGTGAGTTTACTCATTGAGTATTTTGGAAAGCAATGAATATACGTTGCTGTGTAGAGACACCTTGCTGTGATGCTATCTGCCATGTGAATAAACCATTATTGGTACTTTGAACACTATCTGTGGTCATCATCAACCATGATAATGTTGATTTACCACCTGAATCCATAAAAGAGAGCAGCCATTGTTCTTTGGTCAGTGATGGTATCATCGTTGGCATCCACTGTGAAAGATTTGTCAGTAATACTTTACCGGCATCACCGATAGGGCGCCAGATTGCATCATCGTTGATAGCCTTTCTTACAAGTACAACTATATGTTTGGCTCCAAAAATAACATTTCTGACATTTCTGCAAAATCCAAAGATGTGGGACAGTAGAATTGCACATGAAAATCTTCTACTTCCATCTTTCAGCATTGATCGATGTGCTGCAAATCCTAAGTTGAATTCTGGATTAGCACCATGAACCACCAGCCACACATCAGCATCAGTGCCATTGGCGAAGTTTCTTGGTCATCCTATATTATACTGTCTGTTGTCAGGGTGGTCAGTAGTATCCTTCATAAACATCATTGATGGACCAGCTGATCTTAAACAATCATCAGAATATCTTGCTAGATCCAATATTGTCATGGCAACGTTGACATTTTCCAGGCATGATTCAGTGTTTTTTCCATTCATGCTATACGTGGCACTGATGAACAATGCCATGATGCCATTATTAACAAAACCAGCTCTAACATCAGCTCCATATTCAGTATCATCTGTTTTTAGAATTTCACCTTCTACTTAAGTAAATGCTTCAGTGGGTAAGAAATATCTGCTTTTATCCTGAACTTGCAGCTCAATTCACCCATGCTGATTTGGCTCTCATGCATCATACAAATCATATTGATAATCACATACCGATTCTTCTTTGAGGACTGGCACATCCATGTCAAATGCGGGATCATATACACGCTTGAACATTATTGTACTATTGTTTAACATGAAGACCACTTCTGCAATTAGACTAGCAGTTATATTTTTTTCTTTTTCTGATTCTAGCACTGGCAGGGCTACACCAGCCAGCGCTGCTAGTTTTTGATTTGCAGCTTGATATAATTTACTAACATTTGCAGGCATAACTTCAGTGCTGGGTAATTTTACTGGCTGAGGTTGGACCACTGGCAGTCTGCGTATTAATCGTGCTAGTCTATCCTTGATTGTTGAGAATGCTTTGCTAGAAACAGCACTAATACCTTTATCAGGAACAATGTCAATAGCTTTCATTCCCAGTTGCTTTGCAATCAGTATTGCTTTTGAGGTTATCCTTCTGAACAGACCCTGAACAACATCACCGAGCTCATCTCTGTAGATCGCTTTATATGTTGGTGATCGTGAATTTACCATCCCGTGTTATGACCATGTAATTTAATTACTTGTGTGTTAAAAATTTGAATTCTTTTTATTTAATTTTTGTATCATTATATGTAATTATTATTGTTATGATGATTATGTTCACAGGATCTGACATTTTGAGAGAAACATTGTGTTTATTTAGAACGTAAATATGACTCACATGACCATGATTTTACATGCCATGGTTTGTAGATTTAATTAAACAGTCGGCAAAAGTGATTGGTTGTGGCCGAGGTCATTTCTAATTATACTTGTTTACACTTTGTACTGCGATGGTGAGATTTCGAAATCACCACGCACGTGTTCTTCGTGCGTGTACATGAAATGATGTTTTCGTTCAGTTTAAATACTCAGGTATCTGTGAAATAGTAGTCAGAGTCATATTTTAACACCTTGAAGAGTCGTTCTAATACCTTGTGAAGAAGGTATTCTTTTCTAGTGCTAGAAAGAGTTGTTCATTTGTACGTCTGTAGAACGAGATGTATATTGTTATACTTCATCTACCTTTTAAACAATAATTATTTTCCCTGGAGAACTACACAACTGGCTTTGGACAAAGACATTTAGTGAAATTGATTCTAAATTGGAACAGAATAGTACAAATTGTGATTCAAAGTGAAAATTCTGGACATTTGTGTAAAACCTTCGTCTGATGTCATCATCCGCCATCTTGGAACGGAATTGAGATTCAGACTGCTTCAATTAGAACTGTTTATTGATAGGACTTATAATGTTTTCACTATTCTAGGACAAATGTTTGGATTTTCTTTGCAAATAGTAAGTCCTATTTCATATTTTCACCTTTTCACCATGTTTTCTAGGGAAATAAATTATTTTTTTTTAAACTTACAAAGCTTGTTGTCTTCGTTCTTTTCTTTATGTTACTTTAAACGAGCCGATATGTAACACCTGACCATTACAGGCCTGCATTGAGAATTATATATGATCATATTATTTTCTTGTCACCAATTTAATTGCATCAATCCCTGCGGTAATCATCAATGATTTCATCAGTGAGGGACCGATAAACATTAATGTCCATGATACCGCCTGTGAATCATCTATGACAAATAGCAGTTGCTTCATTAATGATTTCTGGGGAATTATTGCTGACTTGTCTTCCACCAATCAGAATTTCTAATCTATCAACTTCAGCAAGAACGTTATTGGGGCAAAGTTTATCAGGCAACGGAAGGGTTTGTTTTTAATAACGATGTGTTTGTACACTGCCAGTGGCAAGACCTTGTCTAGATTTTTTGACTTGTTGTTGTAATTGTCGTTTTTGTAACTGTGCAAAATATTCATCTATTCCTTTGATAAATGCAATATATCTTGTATCACTATTTCAGACCTGATCAGCTTCATAGTGTATGTGAAATATCCATTTGTACTAGGTATCTTGACCAATAGCATAATCAGCATACATGGATTTCAAAACCTTTTCTCTATAATCAAAACTTCGTGCGGCAAACATAATTTTTCCACGCTGTCAGGTTTTTTTATGAAGGCAATACTCTTTTCGGTAAATTTAACATTCACTTCAGTTTTGACTTTTGATTGTTCTGATTCTGGTTCTGGTTCTGGTATAAGATCCTTTATATTGCTTATTTCAGAACGAGCTCGGTCAATACCTTCAAGTATTTTTTGCATTGGTTGAGCAGCAGCTATTTCACCTGGAAGTTCTCTTAGAATCTGTTTTGTTTGTTTAGTTCTTTCTGCTTATTTTCCAGTTGCTCTAGTGGTTTGCTCCAACGTGGGAAGAAGACCTTTGGTAGCCTTTGTAACTAGTTTAAATAACTGTTCTGCACCTTCTATAAATTTCACCTGAGACGCCTGATGCTCTTGTAATTTTTGCTTGACAGAATCACAGACTGGAAGATATTTTTAATTGCCTCTAGTTGCTGTCGAGCTAGTTTAGTTGTGCGAGATTCCATGGTTAGCATTATTATTTGATATTATTAATGATCTAATTACTGACTGCATCGCGAAAAAGGTGACGACCAACAGGTGTTTTACACCAGGTGTCAGTAAATAAATTTGAAAATATAAGAAAATAACCCGATTAGAGGCCTTGGTTTAGAACTATTGACACTTGCTTGTTCATTTTTGTAGGAAGGTTTATTTTTCAAAATAAATCTTAAAATTTGGTCTGTTCACCCTCCCCTACTTTAGCATTATTGATGCTTGTATTTTCATTTTTATAGGGAGCTTGATTTTTAAAAATAAACCCTCCTAAAATTTGGTCTGTTCACCTCCTATGCTGCTAATGATGATGATTCCCATATTTGCTACAAAGATGTATTCATAATTGTAATGATAAGGATAATGGTGTTTATTATGATGATGATAGTTTTGTTTATGATAAGTCACTGGTGATGAAAAAGCTGACAGATGAAAATTAAATTAACTACAAATGTTATGGCAGGAGATGAAATTGCTGATAGCAGAAACAATACAATCATGATGGTGAAGCAGATAATTGTGAAGATCATGATATTGTGAAGATGTACCATTGATGATTATGTGGAAACCTGAAATATTTATGTTCCCCTGTGGAATGCAAAGATGAATGAACAGCACAAAAATAAACGCTAGATTTAAGTGTTAATGAATGAGGAATAAACTTAGAACAGATGATAAAAGTCATCTGTAAAACATGTTGACAAGTTAAATGCAAAACCATAAACAATAAGCATTCTGTGTATTTATAGATCACGTACAATAAAATGCCTAACTTTAAAACAAGGTATGAAAAATTATTTTGGTATAGAATACACTATGAGATTATTGTTAAAATATAAACCCGAAAGAGATTCACAAATGGTAAATTGTGAGATAAATGATAAGTGATGAGATTATAGCTTAAATGCAAATACTAATGAAAGGTATGCACAATAAACTTGCAGGTGATAAATGATAAATTATAATTGATGAGATTGAGCTTAAAAATAAATACTAAAGAAATGCATGAACAGTAAACTTGAAGATAATCAGTGATAAATAGTAAGTGATAAGATTATGGCTTAAATGCAGATATTTGAAAAATTGCATAAACAGTACTTGCTTAAATGACAAAAGAAAAATGATGAGATTTTAGTTTAAAATTCAGATGCTAAAGAAATGTATATGAAATGAATTTGAACGCATGGGTTGGGGGGTGTACATAAATGTGTTAGGGTTTGAACCTTTCACTCTGTTCTAATGTAATTTTAGCTGTTAAGAATATTTTTTTGATGGCAGTTTTTGCTATTTGTGGATTTTCCTATTCTTAATTGAAGAAAGAAGAAATTATTTCACATCTACTTCAAATGTAATATTATCTGTTTCAGGCAAGTGGTAACAGAATTTGAGAAAACTATAGCTCAGCTACATGGTAAGAAAATTTTCGACATATTCCTTGGATTTTAGGGTATCATTCAGTGAGAAAGCAATTTGCATGCAGTGTTAGCATGCTGACTTGATCATATTTGTCTATATATCTTCATTATACCTTTCCATCCATCCATCCATCCCAAGAAGTTTCTTAGCAAGATTGAAACCACTCAACATGGACAAATCAAGCTTGCCCTGCATACTTATATGCATAGGTCAGTGACTAGATTAGATTTTCAGTCAATGTTTCCATTTTTTGCACTTTTTTGTTTCAACTTTTTGTGACTTGCTTGACTTTGTTTTTACTGATCTTGAAATTATAATGACATATTTGTTTTCATTTTAATTTTGCCTAGGCCAAGTATTCTCTAAAGGTTTTAAGCTAAAAAGTGGAGAACAGTCTCAAAACACCCAATGTAGATATGATGCTTAGGGTATACTGACACTGTAGAAATTTGGCAGTATAATAGACTGACCAGTGTAAAGAAAATTCATTTCTGTGATTATGACCTATAGGCCCCTGCCAATTATAAAGAAAAGCATGGGAACTTAGTATCTGCATCTCCATCTGTCCATCCTCCATTTGTAACTTTCAAGCTGTTGTTGATTAAGAGATAAAGGACGTATCCTTATATGTCATCATCAAAAGGTCTGTTACATGCCTTGTCGGGGTTGCTATCATCAAGGTCAAGGTCGTGACTGAATGATTGTTTTCCATTACACTTTCCAATCAGCTGGGTAACTTAATGTCCTTTGGGATTAATGAATGAAACCTTTATACTTATTGTTCATCTGACTACAAGGGGTGTTGTGTACTAGATTTGGAGTCCTTAGGTCAAGGTTAAAGACTCATTATTTTCTGTTTTCTGTCACACTTTCTTTTTCACGCTTTAATATTAGCACTGTTTGAGATTGAGGAATGCAACATAGTCAAAACATATTGTATGTCATATCTTCAAGGTCATGATCACAGCTCAGTATTTAATGTTGATTATAAATTCTGTAACTTCAGAGCTGTATGAGATTAAGGTCTGTAACTTAGTATAGATTGATAATAGAGCACTCAAGTGATCAATGTTCTTGTATGTTTAACTTTTCTATTAAACATTTTTTTTATGCTCCATCATGTTAGAGCCATTTGAGATTATGGGATGATAACTGATATAACTGTATACCATTACGAAAAGGTGCATTTTGGGTTGTAATTACCCTTCTTATTTTTGACCAAAGATTAAAGCTGTCAGAATTTTAGGAAAAGGCAACTGGGTACCATTCAATCCTAACGATCGGTTACCTGGATACCTGATCAAAAGGAAATTGTGTCAGATGTGAACCTGAACTGCTTTAAGTTCATACTTGCCAACTCCCCAAGATTTATAAGCATAATTATTACTAATATAATTGGCAAAAAAGTTATACGAGCATAAGAAGAGTAACCTATGTATTACATTCCTTAATGACAGAAAACCATATGAAAAATATACCTTTAGTTTTACTGCTTACTTGGATCTGCCCTTTGTTAAAATTCTTGTCAAAAATTGGCTAAATCCATGTGGATTATTATGATATTACAGACACAAACAAATTGAAAATTATCTATACACAGAATTCACTATAACTAGTCTACATGTTTATCTTTTGCTGAAAGGTCTTTATGTCCACAATTTTGAATGCTGTATTACATAACTGTTGAATTCTTCTTTCAGAATTTGTAAAGTGCTTTAGATTTGTTCTTTTCCTGATGCAGCATGTTCTTCAGTTTAACAAAATCCCTCCCTTCTAAAATTTTCCATCGTATGACATCCATGAGTCACATTGATAAAGCCGTTTCACTTAATATTTGGTGCCATCTTTTTTTCTTCAATATAGACTGGTTTGCTGTTTAAGTGTGTATCAGCCTATAATGAATCTGTTACACATGGTTTCAAAATCAAGAAACCCATCTGATTTTTTGGAAATGTGTCAGGTACAGTTACTATAAATAGAAAATAAGGAACCTGTTTGACGTACTTAGCCACATGGTCACGTACATCGAAAATATGAGATCAGTAGATGGAGGTCTGTGATGGATAAATGTGCAGCAGCCAATAGTCACATGACACGAGCCTCAAATTGTACTCATTATTCTTTGTTTAACTTGCTGATAACATCACCAGATAAAATCTTTGATCTGAACTTCGAAACATTTTGTTTTTAATTTGCATGAACTAAATGGGTACCCTATGGCTAATTTTATTACTGAGTAATTATTAACTGGTGGGTACCCTGATATCCAGGTAGCTGTTGACAGCTTTACTAGAGATGTGCTTAGATACTGTCACATTAGATATTTTGTATTGTGCATATGAGGACTTATCCTCAAGGTCAAAGTGACAGATCAGGATACTGATTTCTCTTATTTCTGTTTTATACTTAAAAATCTGTCTGAGGTACAGGATGAACCATGGTAAACATGATTCTTAGTTTGATGACATCTCATGTATCACAGTCAGGGTCGTATCTTCAAGATTGGGGTCGCTGATAATTTGCTGTACCCCTTTTGTATAATTTTACTCTTTTCCCCTTTAAGATAGAGCAATAAAACCTAGTTACTTTTGATATTTGCCCAGTAGCTCAGTCTTAAATGACGTACACTTAATTATTGTAAACCTCTGTGATCTCACTGAGGAAGGGAACAAAATTTCCCAGAATTTGCTTCTTGTAATTAGGGCGATGGACTGTCCGAGTTTTGGGACTTTGAGGTTGAGCTTGAGTTTCTCGTTAAACAGTTTTGAGAATATGGAACCTGATTAAATTTTCAGCCTATTAATTAGATTCTCTGGCCATTACAGCCTGATTATAGTATGACTATACCTCCCCGTTTGTTTGTACCCACCTTCCAATTTCAATAACAGTAATCTTTAATATGATAAAAAGTGCACAGAACTTAGTCAATTCATTCATTGATTTATAAATTTAAACTGAACACGACCAGAGTGGCCCTAACACTGGCATTCTCTGTGCCTTTCATGCTTAACAGACTTTCCATACTAACACTGCGCCATGTCGCATACACTATGCGCAAGTTGATGTTCTCAGACAACATTATGATGTAATTCATCCTATTCGGTAACTGCCATATAATTCTGTAAATTCCCATAATGTTGAGAGTTTAGAGTTGTATCCTTTGCACACATATACATAGAAATTACACTGCTTGTTAAATCCACGTGAAAAGCAAATCTGTTATTGTCATTCTTTTCCTTTGCTTGATTCAACATTGTAAATATTGGAAGCAGATGACATAGTATTTTCCTTCTATGTACTTACATGTGTAGTTATGCATACACCCCTACACTAAAAATGGACTTCTTCAGGAACTGGAAATGACTGGCAAAACAGGTCATCTTTTACACTGAAAACTTCAGTTTGGAATGAAATGTGCAGATAATAATGGTGTCAGAAGTCCCACCTGTTCATAATCAGGTTTGAAATTATAAATCAATGATCGAACTGATTAAGCACTTTGCATTTTTTATCTCATTTGTGCTTTTTTTATTTTAAATCGGTAGGGGGGTACAAACAAATGGGGAGGTATATTCAAACAATAGATTATTCAGCCATTACAGCCTGATTAGGTTTTCAGGTCATTACAGGAAGTTTTTACATTTATTTAAAAAAACACATTTTTTACAAATCTGGGACTTTTTACACTTTTGATTGTGTGTGTTTTTGTGATTTGGATTTTTAACATAGTTTTAAAAAATTTTCAGTCATATCGCTATGATGTCTGCAGTGTGGCAGTTTATAGTGATGTCCAGCACTGGGGCATCATGCTGCAAACATGTAGCATGATGTCCCACCCAGTCACATTATCCTGACACCAGGCCGACCAATCGTAACACTAACCTCTTAATGCTGAGTGCCTAGTGAAGCAGCTGTTATTACCATTTTTATAAGTCTTTGGTATGACTCTGCGTGGTTTCGAACCCGCAGCCTCTCACATCTGACTTTTGATTCTTGAGATAGGCAATTGAAATTTAGTACCATATATACTCACTTATAAATTAAAACTAACTGTAAGCTGCGCTGATTCAGATCTGCAGCTGCATAATGCACTGGCAGATTTTTGTCTATGCAGTTTGTTAGAAGTAATCAGTGGAACAAACAGTGTAGACCCAGATTTGCCACATTTTGTGATGGCAGATTATGGTCTGTGTTGTTTGCACATAGAGTCTACTTATAAATGAGTATTTATGGTAGGCATAATTATATACATGTAGGTGACCTGATTAGATTTTCAGGCTTCTACAATCATTTTAATACAATTTTTTTCTTCTCATTTTTGAACTCTTTTCACCAAAACCTTGTCAGCATGATTAAGCAAAAACCTTTTCAGATAGACAAACAAAATCTGTATGCATATGTAGATGATCTCATTAGGTTTCATGCAATTGCAGCAATATTTCTAAGTTTTTATATATTTTTGATCGATTTTGGATATCAACTTTTTGTCTGCTGTGGTAATATGTGTTTTACAGACACAAACCTAGTTTCATTATACATTATATAGTTAATGTGAGCCTATGTGATGGTCTTGAATGGAGGAATTTAGTTCAGAATTGATTTGATCAAAGTCATATATTACCACAAATGTGATACTATAATACTTTTTAAGATGGCAGTCAAATTATAGTATGCTTCAGTGTCATCAGTTTCATGTGAAATGTTTGCTAACAACTAAAGATATCCCCAATTTTGCCATCAGTAATTCATAGCCCTAACCAAATTAGTCTTAATATGAGAACATGTCTAAAATGTTTTTTATACACTATGAAAATTAAACAAGACTGAAAATCTTAAGTTCAGCTTCATGTACTGTTCCAGTAGTTCTCCATCCAAAATCGCCATCCTTTTGTGAATATAATGGGGTACATTCAGGAGTCACCTCCCTGCCTACAGATTCCTTGGAAAGGGACACCATCTTCCATCACACTGGAGTAGCTCTAAGTGAACTTAAGTGGCTTTAGATGCATCAGTGCTACTTCGCTCTGCTGTACCTCCCAATGGGTGGCACTTTTAAAGGCATCTTTTTGCAGTGAGGAAAAATCGCAGGCTGCTTGCCTTCATCTTTCAGGTCCTGGATACAGAGGCCTAGATGGTGCTCTTGCAGTCATTTGGGAGGGGATATAGGGATGTGTCATCCCACCAGCTATTCCAAGAATCCCTCAATAAAATCAGGGACCAGACTTGCAGAGTGGTTCTGCCATTTCATGGGATGTATGATCTGCATGACCCAGCAATAGATAATTGTAGAAGGGGCAGGTTTACAGGGCCTGGTGCAGAGACAAGGACTTCATCCTTCTGAATGCTTTGACCTCTTACCAGCTCAATTTTGAAAGGAGAAAAGGTTATTGCCTGTTAAAATCAGGGGATATCATTCCTTGATTACTGACACATTCAAACATCATAGTAGAGCAAATATGGGGCACACAAAGGACTTTAAAGAACTTGCCAACTGACCTGATTAGGTCAAAATCATTCATCTTTTATCCTAATGTGAATCTTTCATGACTTTTGACTTGGCGCAACTCAGATACATTTAAGTCCCTGGCCAGAATCTCATTGAATCTGTTATATATGACATGCTTTCTGATGGTACTATCCTCCACATGCAAGTTGACAGAATAACATGCACTTTAAATGCAAGTTGACTGAATAGCATGCACTTTAAATGGACCTGAATTCTCTTTCATTCAGGTCAGATGGTTCCATCGTTCTGATGACACAGCTGTGATTCATTGATAAGAACCACCTGCCATCTATGGGCAATCAAATAATTTTCATCTGCTCTGTCTCATGCATCAATATAATGAGAGAAGCAGCAAGACATTGTCCATGATCTCAAGTGTTACTTGAAACACAGAAGAACCATGGGACTCAATGTCATTCTCTTCTGGTTAAGGCAGGAAAGGAGGATATTGCCTATCAAGTCTTGGCATCATTGCTGAAGTGTGTATTACTCTGTGAATTCCAAATTGTGTCAGGATCAGATATGCATTATGAGGATTTCCACTCAAGAAATTAGAGTTGTCTCAGTAAGTCTTGAGTTTGAATGCATTGTTCTGAGATTTAATAGAAGTCATTGACAGGTATGCACAGTCAGTCTACTTGGGTATTTATCTTGAATATCTATCATCACAGAGATGAGAAATAAATCTGGTGGGTCCAGTGGCTGCTGCCTACACAACCTCAAGACCCATTTGAGGTCAGCATCCATAGCCTTCTCATGGGTGTGGGTTTAGTGCTTTTGCTGGATTCTTGCAAAGCTTTTTCCTTAGTAAGGAAATGTCCCTCTTCTCCCCTTACTTGAGTGATGTCACATGCTGCCATCATATTAGAGGAGTGGTTTATCCTTATGTTGGATTCAGAAAGTCTTCCCTCTAAGAATGCTGATGGTAGAAGTTCAGTGCTCATGCATTTCCTCTTCTTCCTCTTACCTGTTCTCCTAATGCTAATGTGATCAGGGAATGTTTTCGGCAGAGAAAGTAATTGTTTTGATTAATTATGTTCTGCAGTGAATACATAACCAATCACATTACTATTAAACCCTTACACACCTACATGAAAATGCCAGCTTCCTCACTTAAATATCTCTCAGCTTGAACTGGTAAACAACCAGTAGCCACCTAGTAGTGACAAGAGAAGGTAATGGGTAAGAGTTTCTTCCCTTTGTCATATATATATATATATATATATATATATATATAATGCTTAACTGATCACATAAGAGTTAGTAAGTAAAGTCTGCTACCTCTTAAATTCAGAAAATCCTGAAAAATGAAAATTTCATCTTTTCTATATTATAGCCTTCGAGGGAAGATGTTACTTCCTTACTTTTATGTGATCAGGTAAGCATTCTCAGAGAAACAATCTGCTAAAAAATTATGGTCTCCTTTGCATGGCTTTCAACTCCGATTGCCTTGGCATCAGTCCTCCTTACCAGCCTGTATTTTCAGCTTACAATCATAAATATTGTAACATTAATTTTATTGTTATTTTCAGTGGAGAAGGAGAAAACTACCTCAGAATCTCAAAATACTTACGAAGAAGTCGTCAAGGAGAGGGATCAGGTGAGTTCAGCAGAATGTGAAATACACTTGCATAAAAGATCTGGTGGAAGAAAAGGTCAGATTTGAAATTGTTTGTTGATAAGAATTGATAAATTTTTTCAGAATGATCCAAGAGTTTCCACATTTTACAACTTACAAGGGATTTTTCAAAGCTACTGTACATCTGTGTTAGAATTCAGACCATATATTCACTTGGACAGGTTGCAATTATAATGTAAAAAAATAAGATTAATGTAGACAGTGTTTCATACAATCGTTTTGTTCTGAGCGTGACATTGAAAATTTAGAATAAATTTAATATCTTCCCAGCTTGTAACCAGCTTGTAGGTCATGTGTGGCAATATCAAATGAAAACTACTCTAGAAATTTGGGAACCAAAACTCCATTGGTTGAAAACAAATAATTTGTGCAAACACTTGACATAGTGATACTTTAGCATCTGTGTGTGTGTCTATCTATATGTATGTGTGTACAAAAATATCCATACCCTTAAACAATGTCATTGCTAAGGTTTTTACTTTTTACCTAATTAGAAGGGGATTGAAAAGAAGTGAGTCTCTTGAGATACTTTCCATAATTATGAAATATTTTGACAAAACATTACAGCCCTTGAGTGAAAATATAATTTATGAGATTATTTTTTAAAATGGAGGCCATTGAGCATCTGGTACTATCTGTATATACATATATATATATATATATATATATATATATATATATATATATATATATATATATATATGGATGTCACAGATCAGGTGCTATTTGTACATAGGTTTTTCAAATAACGAAGGACACAGAGCATCATGTACTTTTTTGTGTATAGTTTTTTCAAATAATGGTGGCTAGAGAACATCAGGTGCTGTTTGAACATAGTGTTTGTAAATAATGGAGGCCCAGAGCATCAGATGCGTTTTATGTATGTATGTATGTCACAGAGCATCAGGTGCTATTTGTACATAGGTTTTTCAAATAATGGAGGATTTACAGCATCAGGTGCTTTTTATGTATGTATGGATGTCACAGAGCATCAGGTGCTATTTGTACATAGGTTTTTCAAATAATGGAGGACATACAGCATCAGGTGCTTTTTGTGTATAGTTTTGTCAAATAGTATAGACCAAAGATCATCAGGTGCTATTTATTTGTACATAATTTTTTCAAATAATGGAGGTCATAGAACATCAGGTTCTGTTGATGTATAACTTTAAGGAGTTGAAATATATACAACACGATTTCTTATATATTACTACATTAAGATAAATATTTCGGAATATTCTTGTTATAGAATCCTGTGTGAATATTCATTATTATTCTTGTATTCTGTCAGGCTCTTGATGATTTGCAGTCAGTTGAATCAGCCTTCTCAGACCTTCACCAACGCTATGAGAGAACAAAAGGTGTAGTGGAAGGATTGAGGAAGGTAAAAGAAATTGATATAACATCATGCCACATTTGTACATTTTCCAAAACATAATTCACTGGAGGTGCAAATAAGTCACTTTGACACTGATTTTAAAACCGTGAGTAGAAATTGCTACAGTGAATTCACCACAGTATTTTATGACTGTTTTCACAGTGACAGGTAATGGAGCTAAGTGTAAAATTATGCATGGTCTTGGAATTATATAAATTAGGTTACTTTGACTAAGTTATAGTGGTGATAAGTAGTATCCCAAAAGATGATGTTACACGGGAAGAATCAGAACTGTACATGCAAAGCTGACTGAGAAATTGACCAAATTAAGAAAAGTTGTCATTGGTGATAAATCTTGAGAAAAGTGACACCATTCTGTGCCCTTGCATGAAGGGCCATCAGTTACCATCAGATCCAGTCAGCTACAGATGGATGAAGCAGTGTCATGGAATGCATCCAAGCAACACTAGACCAATATCTTCATGGAGTCAATGATGAGAAGACTGATCAGGAAAGTGACAGTGCAGTTGTTTGCATCAAGGAAATTGTTACCCTCTCCATTGCCAAGTTTGTCTAATAATGATTTTGTTTTGCCGGTTTAGAGTCCTTCCACTGATTAGTAATCCTCCAGTAGTGGCTTGGAGCTTTTGGGCGAGTGTCCCAATGGAGCGTGTCCTCCTTTAATTTGGCAATCCAGTGCTAGTAATTTCCCTCCTCCCCATTACAAGTCAAGCAAGGGCCATCAGGCCTGTAAGGCATGATTTATGGGATTTCATTCTGATTTGGCTAATAATGTTTCCAGCCATCATGGTCTCATATTGCCGTAAAGGTTGTTAACCATCCATCCATTCTGGTGATTAAAAATAATTGTTCTCGATGGAATGTGCCATCCATCCTTTTGATTGTACTTGTAATCTTATGGAGATTAGGGTAACCAATTCTTCCATTTTGCTGGCCAACAGACCTTCCAGCCAGCTGTGGAGCCTTCCTCCCAGCCTGCTGTCCAACTGTTCTTCAAGACTTTGATACTGCCTTCCTTCCTGTTCCAAGGCAGTGTGGAACAAGCATAATTGATTGTCTGTGCTCCCGTACAGAGTGTGTTCCCAACATTATTGGCTTATCTGAAGGGGAAATACCATTCCACTTTTAAGGATGATGCTACAACTACTTCCATGGCACTTGGCATGTTGTATACTAATACAGTGGTCCCCCTCATGAACGGCCCCCTGACCAGCGGTCACCCACTCTTTACGGCCAGAATCCCATGGCACTGACGAGTTTGTGTTAAAAAGTACCCCTCAAGAAAGGCCACCCCGCTGACGTGACCAGCAGCCACCATATTAGTGCACAAATGTAAAATTTACCCCTCACAAGCAGCCACGTTATATTATTAATTTGTCCAGAACCAATATTTAATTACGATGAGGTAAGTAATCCAGTTATATTTCCCAATGTCTGTTTCCGTATGTCAGGTTTTCGTTACGGAAAGAAGTATTGGCTAAAGTACATGTATCACTAAGGTTACTATTATATCAAGAATGCCGACGTTTGCAGGAAATGGGGTCAGCAGTGTTGTGATAGAGCTTTGGGCTTCATACAGAGGATTTTTTTTTAAAATTGACGTTTACGACTGGACGTTTTTAATTGTCAAAATCATAACGTGGTCAGATAGAAATGGGGTCAGCAGTGTTTTGATAAAGCTTTGGGCTTCACACAGTGGATTTTTTTTTTTAATTGACGATTACGACCAACGTAATTGTCAAGATCATATCATGGTCAGATAGGCTAAATATAGATTTTGTGGATTAACACACACACACACACACACACACACACAGAAACAATTAACATTAAACTAAACAGGGTACCAGACAAAGACCGATAAATCACATGACAGTTCATGTATCACTTCCTGTATAATAAGGCATTTCGTTTACAAATGTTTCGTCTGCAAAATTAAATTGCAGTATTGTATGATTAGCCACATAGGAATAAATCATTACAAAACTTTAACATGTCATCACGTAAACGAAGAAATAATACTTTAGAAGAAAAATAAAAGTTATTCGACTTGATGACAATGGGGAGAGTTCATATGCCGAAAAATTTATGTTGGGAAGATTCAAATAAACGAGCATAAAATAAGGAGAACATTCTGTAACAGTGGGAAAATGGAGTAAATGGAAAGAGAATTATTTTAAATATGAAACAGCATATGCACCAAGACTGCAATAACGTTTTTGTAATGTGCATGCTAACAATACCCCACTCACATTTCACGCCTAAGAATACGAACTATTAATTTACGTTACCTTGAAATAAATCTGTTTTTAAGACCAGAACATTTTAATAATTAATGCTACTTTTAAATGAAGATATTGACTGCTTTAAGTTACATGTAGCTTTCCCACTATATGCACATATACATACATGTCTCACAAATATAATCTCCCTCTGGTCGTGTATGAGGGGGACCACTGTATCAGATTGCCTACCTTCTCCATCTACAAGCCACAGCTTCAAAATCAGGGCTTCGGTAGATGTTGAGGATGAGGAAGAATGCCTGTCTCTTCAAACAAGAGGGGATACTGACCATGTCAAAGGTGGGCAGTATATGGGCTTCCCACCTGTATGAGCTGGCATCCATATAAAAGTTTCTTCCCTTTGTCTATATGGAATATAGATGGGAAAGACAAATTTGTTCCATTATTCAATGGTTGTTGAATTTATCTTTATAAGGTTAATTTGGTCAGGTAGGTATTGTCACAGAAACATAATTTACTTAAAGATTTGCTTTTTATGTATGAGATCTAGCATCCCAGAAATAGTGGTTGAGGCCCAGATAGCCACCAGATTTTGAGGTCAACAATCTCCTGACAGGCATGGGTTTAGCACTTCTGATAGATTCACCCAAGTTCTTTTTTGTTCAGTAAGGGAAAGAAATTCTTATCCTTATTGGAATGTTGTTGTGATGGGTGACATGACTTTCAGTTGTGCTACTCTCATATCTGGAGAGTGGTTTATCATTTTTTGGGGAAATTTGGACAGTCTTCTCACTGTTAAAGGTTGAATGCTCATGCAGTTCCTCTTACCCTTACCTATTCTCTAGACGTTAATGTAAACGGGGAAAATAATCGAAGAAGAATGCAACTTTATTAGTAAATTGTGCGTCTTTGCAAACACTTACACAAGCATATTACTAATGATCCCTCCCATACCACCCTGCAAATGTTAGCATCCTCATTGATGTATTGCTTAGATTAGATTATATATGCCTAGTGGAGTTGGAAGGGAGGTAATGGGTAAGAGTTCCTTCTCTTTGTCTATATGGTATATTGATATGAATGACAAAATTCAGGAATTAATTGAGGCAGTAGAGCTTATGTTTCTAACATTAATGTGATTGGGTATGTTTTTTCAAAAATACATAATTTAATTTTTAAAAATTGGATTTTTTAAAGTATGGGGATTTTGTCAAAATCATTTTATGATCATTGTCAAGGGTATTGTCAAGTTTAGCACATCATACAATGCAGATTTACAATAAATAATAAACTGTACACCAGATGATTTCCTATTATGTTTAATTGGTCCTTAATGAAAACAGTGCCAGTCTTGCATCCATTATGATTGCAAAAGTGGCAGTCTTGACAGTTTTTTTTGCTCATGAACCTCATAGATGGTTTCAGGGTTCAGCATTTAAAAAGAAGAAATAGACCTCTCTAGGACTCCTGGAAATTCTTTTCTGCCAGTGGAGCATCAGTCTCTTCACTGAACTCTTACTTTCTTAAAAAATAACACCTCAGAAGGCTCTCTAATATTCAGAATTGTAATCAAAACCGGTTAATAAAGCTCAGTATATTGCTTGTTGTGTCATCAAAAAAAGGTGGTCAGTGTGCAGAAATTAAGAATTGTCATGATAATTTTTCAAATTTGAATAAGAAATAATCATATATTTTATATGATTTCCTTATTAAAAAATATTTTTTCAGTAAATAACTTATACTACAAAATATCTGTGAAATTTGTTTGTAAATGCCTACTGGTGGTAACACTGTATGAAATAAATACCAGTTAAAGAAGATTCATAAGTGAAATTCATATTTTAGTTTTAACTTTTAAATGGATTTCAGTGTAATAAATGTGATATGCCCTCATCTTTTAGGGGCCCTGAGTGGCCGAGTGGTCTAAACTGCTCACTGTTACGGATCACTGCAATCTCACCTCTGTCCGTGTGGATTCGAGTCTCAGGCTCGGCCAATGTGGGTATGTGAGAAAGCTTGCCAGTAGCTTCTTGTGGGTCAGTGGTTCTTTCCGGGGTTTTCCCGGGTTCTTCCTCCACCATTTATACTGGCCGCCATGTATAGCCTATCTTGTGCTGAAAAATGGCGTTAAATCCAATAACAACAACAACCCTCATCTTTTAAATGGATTTCAATGTAATAAATGTGATATAGCCTTGTCTGTTCAAATGTGAAAAGTGTCAGTCAACTGTCAAATCGATGGCTGCGAATCTTTCCATGAAAACCCACCTAAATGCTTACTCAGTAGATTAAGCTGGGTTTATTTTGACATCTGTTAAAAACTTAATGGCCCTTCAGCATGTTGTCACAGGCTAATTAACAGATTTGTTGTTTGCAGCTGTTTACATTATAGGAAAGGGGTCGTCATTATTTTCTGTTCAAAATCATACTGTAGATGGTTTTTGCCTTTGATCTGTGGATTGTTCTTTAAACTTGCAGTGATGGATTCGAAAATAACTTCCAAGTTCTGATAAAACAGACATATTTCTGATTTTTCTTTCTTTTCAGTATGTATTTTTATTTTTTTAAATCCAGATGTAGTGTTTCAGGACAGTGAAGCTCTCTTATGCTGCCTGTATTTGTTAGTACAGACAAGATGGAATTGTACTATATAATTGGAATTGTACTATATAATTGGAATTGTACTATATAATTGGAATTGTACAATATAATTGTACTATATAATTGGAATTGTACTATATAATTGTGCTATATAATTGCAATTGTACTATATAATTGTACTATATAATTGGAATTGTACTATATAATTGCAATTGTACTATATAATTGTACTATATAATTGGAATTGTACTATATAATTGTACTATATAATTGGAATTGTACTATATAATTGTACTATATAATTGGAATTGTACTATATAATTGGAATTGTATTATATAATTGGAATTGTACTATATAATTGTACTATATAATTGGAATTGTACTATATAATTGTACTATATAATTGGAATTGTACTATATAATTGGAATTGTACTATATAATTGTACTATATAATTGGAATTGTACTATATAATTGTACTATATAATTGGAATTGTACTATATAATTGTACTATATAATTGTACTATATAATTGGAATTGTACTATATAATTGTACTATATAATTGGAATTGTACTATATAATTGGATTGTACTATATATAATTGCTATCAATGAAGAAATGGTGACAGCTAAAGTATCTCAAGGAATGAACTTGATGTATTTGGCTGCAGAGGTTTATTAGTGTAATTCTAGTTTTGATGTATATTTATGTTTAATACTGAGGGGGAAGCAACTCAAACTTGACTGATGCACAAATTTGTAAGTGCTGCATCTCAGCTGGATTTATATCAAAAGTCAGTCACCATTTATTAACAAAGGCAATTTTATAATTTGTATGTATCAACAAAAGTTGCTAGCACTCTCCACAAACACATCTGTTAATGTTAAACAAAATTTTGCTACCATGGTTATTGTGATCCCTTGCTTATGCTGCAGTCAATGATAATGGACCCCGTTGCTCAAGAATTATTGAGGAAATGATGTACTTTGCTATGTAATGATCCTTGCTGTATTTATATAAGGGTAAATGCAAGAAAAGCATGCAGACTTATAAAAATGTCATTTTGGATTGCTTCAGTCTTTATCAACATAAAATATAAATTTGTATATTCTCACCATAAGGCAGATCATTCTGTATTATTATGCTGCCTGTCCATCCATATGTCTGTTACCAATTTTGCTTCTGTACAACAATTTGAGTTGTCTAGTATCCTCAGCTGCCTAACTTCTTGGAAGAATTGCATGAAAGGTAATTAAGAACCCTATTTTTGAGTGGGGTGGGGTGGTCAGGGTCAATATCAGTGTATTCTGAAAGAAATAAAATGGTTTCAGGACAGTAACTGGAGTTCTCCACTATCAAAAGTTACCAAACTTTGTGGATTGCTTGCAAATGGGATAAGAAAGAAGCATATAGATTTGGGGTTCAATAGTTCAGAATTTAAGGTCACTGCAACTGAAAGACTGAAATTGGTTTTCACACAGTAACATTAGTTGTACATAACATCCCGGGACAAAATGTTATGGATGGCTTACACTAGGGGTATGAAAGAAGATAATCTATTTTGAGATCTGAAGGTGAAAGAAGAAGGTCATTGAAAGAAGAAGAATGGTTTTTGCACAATAACTGTTTTAGTTCTGCATCACAGACCTGGTCTAAATTTTACGGATGGCTTGCACTTGGGATTAGAAAAAAGCCTATTGAATTGGGGGACATTATGCCAAGGTCACTGGGACTTAAGATAAATGGTATCTGCACAAACATACCAGCTGTCAACTATGTACTTTCAACAAAATTTGTGGATGATAGACACTTCAAGTTAGAGAAAAGCCTGTTAATTTGGGGGTTCAAAGGTCAAGGTCACTGTGACAGAATTTTTTTTTTTATTGACTATATGCCTTTACTGGAGTTTGTGGATGACTGACACTTCAGGTAAGAAAGAAACCTATTTATTTTGGGGTATAACGGTCAGGGTCACTGTAACTGTTAGAAGAAAAATGATTTTGCATAATAACTTTAGTTCTGGTCAGTGTACCTTGTTACTCAAAGAAAAATGGTTTGGAGGAAAACCTTTGGTCTACAGTAAGTTCCTTGACCAAATTTTGTGGATGGCCTGCACTTAGGGTATTAAAGAAAACCTTTACATCTAATGGTTTTTGTACATTAAGTGTAGTTGGAGACTGCATAATTGTCATTGTGGCACCTTGATCACTAATCTTCAGAGTCAGCCATACCCTTCTAGTGTCTGCATATTGGACTGTTACAAAATGGATTGGGTGCATAACGTGCTATTCATGGTACTCTTGTTTGATGAGTAAAATACTCCAAACTCTACAACCAGTCATCCTTGAGAGCTTTTATGCCTCTGCCATATTTAGTTTCTTATTAGAGATATATATATACACACAAACACACACACACACACATATATATATATATATATATATATATATATATATATATATATATATATATGTGTGTGTGTGATATCAAGAAGATCTTGAAATTTAACTTTGTTTTGGCTTGTTTTTAAATTGTACTATATTGGTAGAGGCATCTGCATTGTCTTAAACATTTTATGCTCTTTCAGTAATTTGTCTTTTTATGGAATTTGTATATTTGGCTTTTTATGGAATTTGTACAATTTCATTAGTAAAGAATTTAAGCAAATATACTTCATACAATGGTAGTAGACATTCTAGGTGGCTTTCGTCATTGCAAAACATCACATTAATAAGGATGAAGAATCTGTCCAATTTAGATTGGTTTGGTGCATTACAGCAGAAAAACAAAATAGGTTATTGAGTGCAATGTGTGCAGCTTGTGTTGCCATTAGACACCTCTTATCACAAATGGGAGAGCACATTGATTGTATTCTACATCCCTGGGCCTGCAGGGGGAGAATATATCTTGTTGCATAATGCCATAGATGATTGATGTAATTAGTGAATGCAATATTATGATACATATTTTGCCTTCAGAACAACAGCTGGAAATTATCTCACAATAATTTGACACAAATAAAATCATGATAATGCCTATGAACAAAGATAATTTACTGTAGCCTGACAATTAAAAAAAGTTTTTATTTCAGAGTTAATAATATAAAGTAAAAAGGAAGTCTTTAAACTGAGACTTCTTTGCACTGCCATCTCCACATACAAGCTTCTTCTTTCAGAAATGAGTCAGTAGCAATATGTTCCATGCTTTCTCATGATGCAGATATTTTAGAAAAATGGTAATGGGGATTAGGGTTAATGTTATAAATTGTTTTAAGAAGTCCAATTACAAATGACTGCATGGTATCAGTGGAGGTAATCTATGTCAGTTGAAGGAAATAGAGTTGTTTCATTAAAAACTACTGTGTTATATAGCCTATTAATGCTTTGTATTGCAGAATGAAGAAGTATTGAAGAAGTGTGTACAGGATTACCAGGTGAAGCTGAAAGAGGCAGAAGATAAATGTGCAGCAATCAGGCTGCAAGCTGAAGAAAAGCTAGATATGTAAGTTTTCTTGTTCTTAATGAGTTGCCTCCCTTATTTTATTCCCCATTATTTAAACTTCATTTTCTGCTGTGAATTTCTGAATATATTTGATTGGAAAATACACAGATATGAAATTTGAGGTGTCAGTCATTAGTGGATTTTCTAATTCCACAAAAGCTGCAATCATGTTTCCATCATTTTCAGGCCTTTTTGCATGGAAAGTTCCATTCTAATGAGTAACAATGTTTTGTGACCTTGTCTCTCAAAAAGTTTGGCCTAAATATTCTCTAAGAACTCCTCACAAGAGAAATATTATAAAAACTTGCCATGTCAAAAAAGAAAAGGATCCTCAAATTTTAAATCTGCTGATGCATAAGATTACAGTAAACATTTCAGTGTCCGAGAGTTTTTTAGACTGTC
>JAECUM010006787.1:0-59131 GCA_016617855.1 Megalonaias nervosa | reverse complement strand
ACACATACATACGAATACACACGAACATGCAGATAGACAGAAGGACAAAAGATAATGGCATTGTCATATTACCTGTGAAGTAAAGCATTACAACAATGGTAAACATCAGGATGTACCATAAGAGAACCCTGAAATCCATGTTATTCCTTTAACGGTATTGTACCTGATCACTACTGATGACGCAATTACCTTGAACGTTTACGTCTGTCTGAAAGGGATCACTAAGACTTCTATTTTAAAATGAGTGTTCAATCAACATTGGTCAATTTTCCGTCAAATCGAATTTTATCTGCCTATACGTACTTATTCTCAACTAGGCAATCGTCAATGAAATCGATACATATAACGTGTCCTTAGATCCCCATTGCACAAATCCCAGCAAACTGGCGTTCAGTTTTGTGCATATGTCAATTTTCCAATTTGTAATTTGGATCGCCTGTATTGAATTCATTATGAAATAAGTAAATTAGTGAATTATCTCTGGAAAAGGACGTTGGGTGCCTTGAATGAGCAGTTGCAATATAAATCATTTTACGAAAGTTAGAAATATGACATTATCGTTTCACATCAATGGATATTGAAAAGATTTAAAAGGTACAAGTTTAATGCACGTCTTTAAGCCTGTCCTGCACTGAAAATACTTATACTTGACATCACGCATCTGTCAATCGCACGCGAACGGACAAAGAAAAATACAATAAAGCTGAACTAAGATCAGTCCTGCAAAGAAAATATGAAGGACAGAAAACAGTTAATTGCTCGTACGTGCAGTCAGTATATAATTTAAGAAGTCAATATGTAATTTATGACTCCACACTTGAGTTTATTTAATTTAATATAAATTTCAAAGTGGCAATGTGAGCAGATGATTTATATCCAAGTCACGTGGCAAATAAATCCAACTTATTATGGCAATAAATGCCTTTCCTCCCTTGTTAATTCCAACAACTTTGAATATTTCATTTTATAAATATTTATCTTAATGTACTGAAGTAAAATTTAATCTCAAATATTAACATTTTATATGAAAATTAAAATAAGAGCATTCGCTGAATTTTATGCATTCTGCTTGAAAAAGGCATAAACTAATAATGACCATAAAATATTTTTAGATGAAATTCACATTTTTCGCCATTATATCACGTAATGCACATTTAAAGGCACCTTTGGGGCCCCGAGTGGCCGAGTGGTCTAAAGCGCTCTTCGTTACGGATCACTACCATCTCACCTCTGTCTGCGTGGGTTCGAGTCTAGGATTCGGCGAATGTGGATATGTGAGAAAGCTTGCCAGTAGCTTCTCGTGGGTCAGTGGTTCTTTCCGGGGATTTCCCGGTTTCTTCCTCCACCATTAATACTGGCCGCCATGTATAGCCTATCGTGTGCTGAAAAATGGCGTTAAGCCCCACAACAACAACAACAACATAAAGGCACCTTTAAACTTTTTTGCTGTGTCCTCATTTATTAAATTAAAAATGTACGAAAAGATAAAGAACTTAAAGTGTTTGACACTTTAAATATATAAAATTTATTAAAATCCCGAAAACATCTTATGGTTCCAACATTCTTTTCAGCAGTGGTTTCAGGAAACCAGAAATATCCTGGGTGGTGGTGGTGGTGGGATGCTAAACAAGTATGCGAGAGTTGTGTGGGTCGAAATATTTTTTGTTTTTTGCCTGCGGCTTAATTTCGTCTCCTTTTTGAGACAAAATGTGAGCACAGATTGTTGCAAGTGCAATTCAAATTCTTTCGACGGCCAGCGAGAAAAAGCATATCCAAGAAAGTGAAAGTTGCTAAAACAAAATCAGGTGGAGATTATCAGGAATAAAATCGCACGTAACAGGATCGGAGTTTGTTACATTATCGTCTCTACAGAACGACCGAATTTACGATCATTAGCAAACAGGACAATTTATCTCTACACTGCCATCAAAACATGCTTTAAAGTATCACTTCGGTTAGATACAATCGCAAGTTTTCCGCTAGATTTAGATAATGTTGGAGTATGGTGTGCTTCTCTATGTGTATTTAGCTACAGTGCACAGTGTATAAACAGTCATTGCTGTTATCCCAGAGTTGATATATGTGACTCATGGCACGTTGCTTGTTTACATTGCGGTCTCTACGAAAAATATGCCTGATAACCTGTCACAAGCACCTAATTGTACGTTTGTATCATGATGAGACTTTTGATTAACCCCGATGTTTTCAGTGGGAAGGGGTGGACGGGGTGATTTTGGATACGTAGGAAAGTTCAGTACTTACAAATAAATGCAGAGGATATGTATGTGCAAAAATAGTGCACTTAGTCCTGTCATTCCGCCAGAAACAACAGCGGATGACATGCGAATATTAAACTCACCGGTGTCAATTCCTCTTTTAAGATTACCCAGGAGGTCTTCTGCCATGTACAGGCAAGATCACTAAGCACTTTTGTTTTTCCTTTTAAAAAAATCGTATATTCTTGCAGCTACACCAGGCATACTCAGCTATTAATATATTGGGTTGTCAATGTTCACCTATTCTTTACAGCAGGTGTTTTCATGATGGTAGCACAGATAGCTACAACAATTAAACCTTAAAGAACGAACCATGTTTGATATAGTATGACCTCTAGACATCTTAGCGATACACTGCTGCTCCCCGTCCGATCGCATTCGTAGACATTGAATATAATAGTTTTTGCCTTGTTTTAAATGTTCTTCACATGTTACATTACATTTGAAAAATTAGTAAGGATTTGTGTCATTGTCTACCATTCAACCAAATATACAACAAGGATTTGTGCCATTGTGTACCATTCAACCAACAACTTGTGACTTGATACAAAATACCGCCATCCTGAAAACGCAGATAAAAACTTAACTTTAAAAAGTGTAAAGATTCTCCACAGATCATATTCAGTAACTTCCCGAGTATTACCCCATGCAACAGTGGGTGTCGATCAGCTAAAAGGAACTTCTTAAGTATTACCCCATGCAACAGTGGGTGTCGATAGCTAAAAGTAACTTCCCGAGTATTACCCCATGGAACAGTGGGTGTCGATAGCTAAAAGTAACTTCCGGAGTATTACCCCATGCAACAGTGGGTGTCGATAGCTAAAAGTAACTTCCTGAGTATTACCCCATGCAACAGTGGGTGTCGATCAGCTAAAAGTAACTTCCTGAGTATTACCCCATGGAACAGTGGGTGTCGATCAGCTAAAAGTAACTTCTTGAGTATTACCCCATGGAACAGTGGGTGTCGATCAGTTAAAAGTAACTTCCTGAGTATTACCCCATGCAACAGTGGGTGTCGATCAGCTAAAAGTAACTTCTAGAGTATTACCCCATGGAACAGTGGGTGTCGATCAGCTAAAAGTAACTTCTAGAGTATTACCCCATGGAACAGTGGGTGTCGATCAGCTAAAAGTAACTTCCTGAGTATTACCCCATGCAACAGTGGGTGTCGATCAGCTAAAAGTAACTTCCTGAGTATTACCCCATGGAACAGTGGGTGTCGATCAGCTAAAAGTAACTTCTTGAGTATTACCCCATGCAACAGAATTAATATAAAGGTCAATCCTGTTATGGCCCTTGCTCTTTTTGTTGCATTTTTTTCTTATCGTAGAAAAATTAGTTTCTGTTCAAAGATATGCTTTTATGTATGTATGTGGAAATATATGTTACTGGTCAATGACATAAACGCATATCAAATAAAGGGCGTGACACATGTTTTTTTTTTTCATTGTGTAATAGCGACGAATTAACATACCAGGCAGGGTTGATTCTATCAACTTATTCCATCCTTAATTCTACAGAAATTATCATAAATTGAAAGGCTTAGGCAATTACCTCTGAATGATCGCATTTACACTTATAAAACGCAAAGAATCAGTAAAGGAATGAATTGAATAAATAACAAATTAGTTGAGAAATACGGGTGTGTCCAAATATTTTTTTAATCCGAAGACTTGTAACATGGCGATATTTTCACCTCATTCTAACTCCGTTGTATTCGCTATATAGACGAAAAGTTTGTTTTGCTTTATTTTGAGCGGTGCTGACGCCAATTAATATGCTATTTTGACAGGCTCTGACGCTGACTGACACGCTTTTCCAGCACCGGGACACTCCAGTCCATTCACTGTATGAATTGAAACAAACTTGCCTTTCACCGTAGATAAATATCGATAGAACCTTTCACTGGACTTAATTGCGAGACCCTCCCTAGTGAATATAACTGAGTTAATGAGTCTCAAAAAAACACTTCTTTGATAATATGTCAGTCCTACTGTAGTCAATAAATAATAAAATATACTAAATCATGACATTTTCCATTCACCCTGTCACCTGTAAAGACTGAAAAAAGATTAAAAGGCGACAATTTTCACAAACTTGCACCCATTTTAGATGTCTTGATTGATAAAGCATTTATGTGGACTATGGCGTGACCAAAGAAGTAGAACACAACGTGAAGCTGAGAAAGCCATAAAACATTGTAAAGTTTATTTGCTGTCCAATGTCTGGCAAAAATGAATTTTCTTCTTATTTTGAATGTCTGGACATTTACAATGAAACTAGATATTTATGTAACCTGTGGACATAATCCTGTATCATTTTTCCTTTTTTGCGTTTGCAAGGATGTAGTTAAACTTTATGCTCTATACACAAATTAAAAAATAAAAAAAGCACTTTGGAGTAGTTACCACACACGTGTTACTCCGATTTAATAACACCAGGACAATGTGATTCTGGTTAACCTGTCATGATGTACGGTATTGTATCAAAAGTGTGCAGCAACTTTCTTTGTCGTCATAGAAAGAAATGTAGCGTTATCGCAGTTTCTAAACAATTTCCTGACAAAACTATGAAACAAAATGGTATACATCTAACAGCTGGTACCTGATTCTTTGACTCTTATCAGAGTTTGTAATCGCCTATGTATGTAGCCATAAAGTCCTCTTGACTCTTATCAGAGTTTGTAATCGCCTATGTATGTGGCCATAAAGTCCTCTTGACTCTTATCAGAATTTGTAATCGCCTATGTATGTGGTCATAAAGTTCTCTTGACTCTTATCATAGTTTTTAATCGCCTATGTATGTGGTCATAATGTCCTCTTGACTCTTATCAGAGTTTGTAATCGCCTATGTATGTAGTCATAAAGTCCCCTTGACTCTTATCAGAGTTTGTAATCGCCTATGTATGTAGTTATAAAGTCCTCTTGACTCTTATTAGAGTTTGTAATCGCCTGTGTATATAGTCATAAAGTCCTCTTGACTCTTATTAGAGTTTGTAATCGCCTGTGTATGTAGTCATAAAGTCCTCTTGACTCTTATTAGAGTTTGTAATCGCCTGTGTATGTAGTCATAAAGTCATCTTGATAGCAGTTTAGTTTCAACATATTTCATTGTCGCAGTACGATACAATGGGAAAGCTCTAACAAATTAAATCAGCCTTCTTCCTACATAATACAAGTATTACAACATATTCAACATGACAACAGTGACTAATAATGAAAAATGATTGTGGAGAGAGAGAGAGAGAGAGAGAGAGAGAGAGAGAGAGAGAGAGAGCACAATGACAGTAACCACGATTTGTTTAAGTTATTTAATCGTCCTGTATCGGTAATAATATATTTGCATTCATATTCTAGAATTCTATATTTTTGATTTGCATCGTCCTTTCCCAAAAGCAGTACGTTTACACTAACAGCTGCATATGTCTCTGAAAGTAATTTTCTCATCAGCTCAGTTCGTTGTCTACTATACTTGGAACAGAACATGAAGAAATGCATGGTGGTTTCAATTCCATCCTAGGAACCAAAAGGAGTGTCAATATGCTGAACACGGTATAGATCAGCTTTTAATCAACTTACATTATGTCCTAATCTAGTATGGATATTATCTACTAAAGCTAGGCATTTTACTAAATACGATTTTTGGACATAAACACTTTTCAAAGCACCGTAGGACATGCTATAATGAGTATCCCATTCAAGATTGTTCCACAAGGCAACCATAGAGGGTATACAAGATTATCTGGTAGAATTTAGTCTGAAATTGCAATTGACCATATTATTTGAACGTCGAAGATTATAATTTGTTTGTTCTGACACAGGAGGAGGGAGTAATTCGAAGAGATAGTCCGGAGTTTGGCTGGTGTTAATGTTGTAGAGCGTTAACAATTTTTTTCCTCTTTCTTCTAGACTGCAGACTTTCCCACACTGTTTCAAAACAGAGAAATTGCCTACTAGTGTATTTTGGAAGTCCTGTAACTATTCTGAATCGATCAAAGTACATCCATCCCAGACTACAATGGCATATTCCAAGATGGGCCTGATATAAGTTGTATATAGTTTTGATGAAATTTGCCTGCTAAGGTTGTATTTTAGTTTTCGAAGATTAGCAATCCGAGATAATGCTGTTTAAAATGAAATGCTATCAATGTGACAAGACCACTTGATAATTGCTAAAAGCAGTGACCCTGGATGGCGATGAGAACCCACATACTTAAGATCAATATTTTTCATAAGAAGTTCAGGAATATTGTTACGTTTTGGTTCGTGAGAAAACATAGCCACTGGTTGTTTTTTTTTTTTGTGGACTAAATCTAAGAGCCATTGCTTGGGCCGATCATGCAGTTTATTAGATCATTATTCATGAAAATTTCTATTTCAGCACAATAAAGGTATGAATAATGCAGAGATGAGTCATCTCCAGTAAGACGGGTGAGAGAGCTCATGCCATCGGAAATATCGATTACATAAATTAGAAAGAGAGGCCCAAGCACGGATCATTGTGGCACACCAGCATTTATAATCATTTCACGTGAAAGTGTATCGTACAAAAGGACCATTTGTTTTCTATTGCTCAGATAACTTTCAAACCATTTTGATCAGATTACCTGAAACATCATATTCGTTCAATTTAAATCATTTAAATAATAAACCCCTGTGCGAAACCCGATCAAAAGCTTTTGATAGATCACAAAATACAATACAAGAATTTTGATATTGTTCTAGCGATTTGCCTATATTATACATTTCAGTAAGTTGAAAACAGTGGAGTGATCAGTAAGGAATCCTGACTGATACTTAAAAAACTCAGTGTTTGTGAAATTAATTATATACTTGTTTAAAAATCCATCTTTCAAAACCTTTTGCGACACAGCTAAGTAGAGAGATTGGCCTCTAATTGGCTACATAGATATTAGTGATTGAAGGATTGCTAAATATAAAGAATAACACGAATGTGATTAGACCTGGGTTTCATTTCATGTGGTCTTCTTTGGTTGATCTGATTTCAATTATTGCGATATATTCGAAATAATATTAAGGTCCAAGGTGTGTAATAGCTAGAGTAAGGACTCATTGTTGTATCATTTAACACTGTTTTGTCGTCCTAGAATATGGACTAGGTAATTATTCTCCCAGAAATATGGACTAAGTAATTATTCTCCGGGAATATCAATTCTCCATTTGGAAACTCTTTTGCTATATATGTCCAAAATTGTTTCATTAAAGATTCTTGACTTGTCAGAGTCAATTATTTCTCCAATGTGATCAGACTTTCAACAAACTTTTCAGGTCATACACCCCGAAAACATCGCCGAAATCTTTTTGAATGACAAGTGTGCAATGCACAGACCTAACTGCTCTGGTTTCCATTTTTCATCATGTTTATTCCAAAAATGAACTGTCGATCTTCGCTTAAAGGAGCCTCATTTTCAACGCTGAAGCTACAGCTGACTGCTAGTTTTCAACAGCCCAGTTTTGTCTATCTTTAAACAATAAATAGGCGATGTGTGACTGCTGAGAAATAGCAGTTTGCTTCCTTACAGTGAATATCCGGACTCCTAAACTCTAATCTTTTGTTGATTGTGCTTTCAGAAACATTAACGCTGACAGACTCATCGAAGGTTATGGTCAGGTCTGCTAAAGATTATCTACGATTGTCAAAAGTTACGATGAACAAGACAAGCACACACATATATTGTTCATGATTTTTGGTCTGTCAGTCCCATACGATGAGGTGCCATGTTTTGTTTACATCACCAGTGAAGTCTAAAAATAACACTCGCTACAAATTTGCAATTTCAGACTGCAATTATCATGTATACCCTATAAAATCTCAAGCTTGCAGAATAATTATTTTTCGTGCAGCGACCATTTAACCTTATATTTCACTAAACGACGTTGAGTTTGTTTACTCCGCAGGCTACTCACTTTGACCTGACACTTGTACATCTGATTGTAATACTGGGACCAACCATTTCACCAAATCATCTACGGGAAATAGAGTGGGGTAATAATTGTCGGTGGCTATTCCTTTTATATGGACAACCAGTTTAATTTAATGCACATAGAAATGATGATGACAAATTGGATGATCCTTGTTGTTGGCTGGTTGGCTGTTCCTCTTATTTGGACAACCAGTTGTATTTTATTCAGATAGAAACTATGTTGACAGACAGTGATCCTTGTCGTTGGCTGTTCCTTTTATGTGGACAACCAGCTGTATTAGATGCACATAAACATGATGAAGACAGACTCGCTGAGTGTCCTTTTCGTATGGAAAACTTGTATTAGATGCACATAAAAAATGATGATAACAAGGAATATTTTTAAACTTGAAATGTGCAAATTGTAAAATGAATATGATTGAGTATGTACTTATAATTGAAATCAAGGAAGCCTGAAGATATTTAGAATTGTCCTGTACTTTTCGCGTGTTTTAAATTTTATCGGCAGTTAGGGTGCATTAAACAATACCACTTGTTATATACTTTAAACCAAGTCTCATTCAGTATTGCATTAAAGTAGCTGTGCAGTATTATCCAATTCTGAACATATATAAGGTCATATTGTTGTTGAACCTTTTCACATACTGTAACCATGTAATGTGGGTGGACTTTTGTTTACTACTGCACGTACCGTTGTTAAGCAAGTGACGTTGTTACCTAATTAAAGCTTGAGAATTTATCATATCATGTACAAATTTAGGTCACAGAAAACATCGCTTACGCAGACGCTTTTGGTAGGGAAGTCAAAATCACGATATTGTAGATATTAGAAGAATTTTCAGTACGAATTGTAGAGAGGACACGCTATGAACTCAGCGACACTTTCGGTTTCGGTTTAGTTGACAAGAAAATCACATTGCACAAATCAGCAGAGCTGCGGCTTAAAAGGACATATATACATATTTTGGTACAAACTCGGGCTGAGTATGTACCAAAATAAACAGATCCCCTCCTACCGTATGATTACTTACAGAAAAGTAGATGCTTTATTGACAAAATGAAAAAGATTACTATAACATCAACCCAACGCAACAACTGCTTTTACGTCACCGCTATTACATGACGTCACAGATAAGTAAGCATGAATGAAATTTATTCGCTGAGAATTTACGACAGGAAAATTATTCGCGTGAAGGTGAACACATTAATTTTTAAGTTTAAAATTTTTTCGGTTTTTAAAACAAAGTTGTTTATGTCTTTATTTGCCCACAAAGTATATAATAAATAGTTTATTGAATTTGTACTGAAACTTATTCGAGTGGACTAAAATGTATTTCAGCATAATCCAACAGATATACCCATAACATTTTCTGAAGAAAAAACTACTTCACAAATCAAACATGATAACAACGAACCATCACAGCATGAGAGTTCAGTTATTTATTAGCAGGTAATGAAAGTCAGTTTAGTTAGACCTAAAATTTACAGTAGACAACAGCAGACATGGACATTCCTGAAGAAATCGGTATCTTGGTATCAATTCAAATACATCTCCTCATGCAACTGATATGTGTTGATTTTCTCTCATAGAGAAATTCAAAGGAGGCTACCAACATATCCTTGTGCTAACTGATCGTGCAGGTAAAACAGATGATAAGCATGCGTTAAAATTCATAAAAACAGGCTGGAGTTTGCAAGAAAAACTGCTCCAGGGCAGGAAAGAACATGCTGACAGGAACAAAGCATGGTATGACCACAAAGTTCTATAGTCAACAATTAATTAATGGTGAACGAGTTCTATAGTCAACACTTAATAAAAGTTGACAGAGTTCTATAGTCAACACTTAATAAAAGTTGACAGAGTTCTATAGTCAACACTTAAGAAAAGGTGACAGAGTTCTGTAGTCAACACTTAAGAAAAGGTGACAGTTCTATAGTCAACACTTAAGAAAAGGTGACAGAGTTCTATAGTCAACACTTAATAAAGGTGACAGAGTTCAAAAGTCAACCCTTCATAAATGGGGATAGGTCTGGTGCAGAATATCGGATTAAGAGGGAAGTCAGAACTGACTAATAAATGGAAAACAGAAACCTACATAGCAATTAAACACCAGATTCCTGACATCCCTGTTTTATAGGCAAGGAAGTAAACTGAAAAGAGATTAGCTCTAACTCTTTACCGACATATGTTACTTTCATAGATTTCAGTTTCTTGTTCAGACTTATGAATACAACATCCAACAAATGTTTCACGAGTTTAACATAAAAGCAACAATCTCTATCAATAGATAATGTGTATCTACTGACAAATTTTGATGGCATAACAGTGTGGTTAAAGCTAACATGTTATAAAATAATATACAAGAGAATAAAAATGATGAATTTTCGATTTCAAATATCGAACTGAAATCATGTAGTGTTTTATAAAAGACGAAGATTTACAAATTACATTTATTGATGATTACAGAGATGGCAGAAATAAGCTTTGTCAGTCCAGATCTTTAGATTTTTATAACTGTACGTTCTGACAAAAGAATCAGTTACGTATTTCATATGAATCGTTCCGACTCTATGGTCTTAAACTCAGTAACAGAAAGAAGCAAAACCAGCAAGTCTGGAAAATGTAACAAATAGTTTAATTCTCTACGTTATAACATGAAACTTTAACAGGAACTTACAGTATTATAAATTAAATATAAAATAATCCTGAAAAGTTCTACACGAGTCCAAAATGTACTCCAGATCCTGAATGTGCTGACGTACCAGTTACCTTAAAGTTACCTTAAATGTGCTAAAATGCCAACAGTCTTAATTTATCACAATGGCATTGTCCAAAACTCCTTTGAATGAATTTTCAATAATCCTAGCATAAAAGTTTAGTCCAGAGTCAATGAGCACTTTGTAATTCCAATGAATAATAAAAAAAGGTTCCTATCCAATTATATCTAAACACAACATCAAATAAATCTGCAGACTGACATTGAAATAAGAACATAGTGAAACAGGTATGAATAAACTGTCAATTAATTTGTCGTTATATACACACTATATACACATTTGTGTCGCAATACACCCACCCACCCGTGATATATATTTTCTCGTCGTAGCAGAACCCGCTTGACTTAATCATCCAGTGGGAAGTTAACCCAAACTTGTCAACAGGTTTATCATTAAGATTACTGTTAAAACTTGTAAACATCTATTTACAGCTCATATGCAATCTACAGTCATGCATCAACAATAGAAGAGACAATATAGATATACATATCAGAGTAAATATACGTATTTGCTCTTGGCTAAATTACAGTACAGTTCGAAAATTTCCTAAACCATACAAGGTCAGTGTATCAGTGTACAACGATTCAACAAACACATAAAGTGAATTCACATAGATCGAAGAATGACATACACGAAACTTTTTAAAAAATTTGAAAAAAGTGAAAGACTGAATATATACAGTTGGATGTTGGAAAAGAGTTTTTGACAGTTTTTTTAACTTGCCTGAGAAAGAAAACGTGATGATTTTTCAAATTACGAAAGCCAAGAGTTCATCTGAAGTCTAAAGGTTAAAAGAACCTTGAGGACTAGAATATGAAGCATTTCACTCAAAATTAAACCAGATAATGGGTTGACGTTTTACCAGCGATAATTAAGAGATACAACAATACCCATTACGCGTAAACAAGTACTAGTAATTTAATAACTAATACAAATTTGAAAACCTACATTCAAAATTGCTGAAGCAGTCTTGATTTCTAAATATTGAATACTATTTGCAGAATTATACCATCGTAATTTTACCGAGGAAATTTTAAAAATTAGGCAAATAGAATCAAAATGATCTGGTTGTTTACTAGGCCGATAAATCAGCCTTTCATCCGAGGTGATATTGATTGGCGGTTTAGGGGCTGATATCACCTATTCATTAAAGCATGCAAATATCTGCAGCCAGTTTTAGCTACACACATCGGTTCACATTTTCTGCACTTACTGGTATTTTTCGCGGCTGTGGAGCTACCGTCTGCTGAAGGGCTCTTTTAATGGCATGTACATCATATTTCCGGAGCAAATCCCATGTTTGGTGACTTGTAAATCCATCTGAAATAGCACAACCCTCTGTCCTATGGCCATTTGGAATTTCGCGCTTGATATGGCTATTACCACTTATCGGTATATGTCTAAAATGTCCGCAAGTTTGTTCCGGAAAGGTTTGCATGCAGAAAAATTGCACATTTTAATGAACAGGTGACATCAGACCCACACATCGTCCATCAGTATCAACACAGATTTGTGGGGTTGATTTATTGGACTAGTTGTTTGAAAACTTGAAAACTTCAAGCAAGTGGCAAAAGACCGTATTACAAAATTTAAACGTTCATATATGCACGTCATGCGACATTGTAGTGATCACAAAACAAGATTAAAAAAAAGAAATTACATCCCAAAATATCACAGTTCAAGAACAAAATAATGCCTATGATAATCATTAAGGCGATTACAATGTAGGCAATACTCTAGCTTGATAATAAATGATACCACAGTAGAGTGATTTCTTTTGCAGCTTTTATCACATTTGAGTATTACGAACCAACTAAAGCCATGAAAAGTAAAATAACGTGTACAGCGAGGAAATGAGCAACTGAACTGTGCTCATACATCTCACTGTTAAAAATTAAGGATGATGTTGCCGCCGCTGTTTGAATTCAACCAAATAAATATTTTAAACTTTTCAAGATTTAAATTTTTTTTTTTTATCAAGAAATGATTCGCAAGCAGTATGTAAATGCGAATTGTGTTGAGGATAAAATATTACCACGTACAGAATCGTTTACCAAGTTGCTAATAGAAGATAGTTATTGCTTTGGATGGAGTTACACTCTTTGCTTGGAAATAACAGTTTAGATTTTTCTCCCTGTTAAGGTGTAGGTCTTATCATTCAATCAATTGTTCATTGTTTGAATCGTAAAAGGTTTGTTTTACTGATATTTAAAGCTAATACTAACTTCTTGATTTACACTTTCTTTAAATCATCTTTAAATATATTTTTTCATGATCATCTGTTGTCTTCGTCATGTCTACTTTAAGTTTTCTTTTTTGTTCGTCACAATATTCTGAATCTATTTTATCAGTTTTGAAAACAGCCTCCTCATGTTATATCATTTCTCTAACTTCCTGTAGAAAAATAACCTTCGACGAATTTCTTCTTCTTGTGGTGTACATTCTCTAGATGAATTTTTTCTTCTTGTTGGATATATTCCGTTTCGTCAATTTGATTATTTTAGTCCCATATTTTTCTTTAGCTCCAGCTTTCTCACTTGGAGACAAAATGTTAAAATGTTTGTCTGTTCGATGATTTATGTCATCCAGTTCAGTATTGCTTCTGTTGCTAACTTAATTTATTCGAATCAGTCAAGATTTTATCAAATAATGGCAAAAGTCCAGTATTTTATATTGCTGCCTGTTTTCTTCGTGTCGTGGTATTCTAGCTTCTCTAACATGATCTCCAGGAAGATGTTAAACAGCATATGAATGAGTGAGCAGACTTTACGAATGCCAACCGTGGTTGCAAATCACTCTCCAAAATGTACCATTTGCAAGGACAGAACTTTAACTTTCTGTATAGTTCTTGGACAGCCTATGTGAGGTTTTCCCCATGTTAAATTTCTTCACGGTAGAACATAGTGCCTCATATCACACTCATCCAAATCCTTTCTTGAAGTCTATGAACGTGTTGAACAGTTTAGAGTTAATTTTGCGCATACTTTACAAAATTACCATGTGTAAGTTGAATGTCAGCGCTTTAGTGCTTATTCCACTCTGAACCCTGCCTGTTCTTCGGCAATTACTTCCTCTGTTCGAGTTCCAGTCCGTCCAGGAGCACTTTCAGCATTACCATTCTGGGATGACTTATCAGACTTTTTGTTCGGTAGTTTGAGCAAAGCTGGATGTTACCTTTCTTGCAGATATGTTGTCTGTGCCTGATGAATTCGTCTCTTATCCTTTTATAGACAGTTGCGCTGATGACGAGCTGGTTCACTCTTGGTACATGAGTGTAAAGATCTGCACAGTATTCAGTCAGTGTTTTTCAGTCTCTCGTCTAGTTTTGTAAGACTATTTCCTACCTTGTTCGGGATCGTTAACACTATTGTCTGCTGCTCTTCTAAGTGCTTTGATATTTGCTGTCATTTGTGTGTAGCTTTATTCTTTGTTATTATGTTATTTGCTTAACATTGTTTTCCGTAGCTTTCCTCATTTCTCTCCTGATCTGTGTATTGAATGATTGAATGTACTGTAGTCTGCTGCTGAATGTTCGTAGTTTTTCTTGCTTTGCTTAAGGTGTCTTCTTTTGTCACATAGGTCTAGTATTTCATTGTTGATTCAGGTTTATTTTCTTCCATTTTTGTTTTTCAGGTACTTGCTTTACCACTTTTACCTACTTTTTCGTGGAATCTCTGTGAGACATTCGGCATTCTTCTCTTAAATTATCAGTGGCTCAAACCTTCAGCCAAGTCTTGCCTGAAGGACATCTTGCATCGGAGGGAGGGGTCTTTCAGCTTCTGAAGACATATTTGATCCTTTAAGTTCTTGTGTCTGTTGTCTGATGAGTGTCACAACTATCCAGACAATGGTTTGCAAGGAAGCACTGTTTCGGCAACAGCCACGTCGTTAAGGTTGCAATTCCAGGACATGCTTCATTGACATTTTCTTCATTCTAGGCATTCCATTACTCTTGAACCGCGAGGATGTTCTTCTTAGGGACCCGGTCAATCAATCGCTGTATTCGTCTTCACGGGGAAGCCAACCCTTTTGTTGTGTTGTATTTATTATATAATATGTAAGTAATGATGCATGTATCCTCTACGTCTTTATTTAGCCATTGCGTGTGTGTGTGTGTCTGTGTGTGTGTGTGTGTGTGTGTGTGTGTGTGTGTGTGTGTGTTGGTGAGAGGCATACAATATTTGTAATTATCATACTTGAATGTGTTGTTTTTGTGTCTACCGGTCAGATATTTGAAACACATAAGACGGCCTATTCAAAGATACGGTCTACTGGTTGATAATGGATGTAGATCATGGATTACCTAAAATGGAACTCCTTCACTTCAATACTGTCATTCAATAAAGCTTGGAAATGTCAATCCATTCCATTGTCACTTTGTGTTCATATACTATGGAACAGCACTGCCGCCTTTATGGTTGCTTTCAACGCCTCTTATCCTCGTTGAATTCTAGAGAACAGGGATGAGTCGAAAGTTCCACTTTGATAACTCTAGATAATATAGAGGATGTGGCAAAATCTGAATTCGACGCTCGACCGGGTATTTTGTCAGAGTGGTAGATTTGTGTCACGAAGCAGTTGAATCCCCCAGGTGACTGTAAGCGGGACGGTTTTTAAAAATGTTAAAAAGTTCGTGGAAGGACAATTTTTAGCGTATTATATCCAAATCGAGATGGTAACAACGAGACTAACTGGTCAATTCAGCAATATGAGAGTAAATTCTAATAATTACTATTTTGATGAACACGACGTGCAACATTTTCTACTGCCAGTGTTCTGAACTTGAGCGCATATTAATTTACCATTGTTGTCGAAAGCTTGAATAACTGCTCCGAGATTTGAATCTAAATTGTTTCGCACTGAGTTCACTAGCAAAGACGTCACAGCGAAAAAAAAATCATATTAAATAAAGTTTTCCTATTTTTGACAGGCCTGAGGGAATCGTATGATCTATCACACGTATCAGATTGGTGTCCAATTCCGTATTTGTGTTGACAGGAAAGCTGTTTTGTCACCGGTCTGTAGTTGGGTATTGAAAATTGGATTAATTGTGTCCCTTCACACGAACCTAATCATATCTTAATATCGTAAATCAAACGTGGGTTTTACATTTCATTTACTTTTGTCTGGTATATCGTATTGGAGGAGCAGATACAAATACAAAAATCTTTTATGTAACTTACAAATCGTCTTATCTTGAAGTAGAAATTATATGTAGTTATAATATTTATAACAATTTGTGAATTTAAATTTGTCTGAAACTAGTCTTAAATTGCGCCATACACTGCATAGACAGGGGGGTGCTTGACGTGCTGTATTCAAAGCTTTTTAAAATTTGTAGGTAGTTTAACATTATGTTCTGTAATCGGAACAAACTAGATTTAATGTGCGTTCCCACCCTTTATTGCAGATTTCAAGTGACTGCGAAAAAAGAAACACAAACAAACATATACGAAATTTTCCATAAATGGCAGTTTTGTAGCTTTCGTGCATTTGGTGGCTGCAGGTGAATTGATTGTGACATTAAGAACTATTGCCTGTTCTCTTTTTTATGGAAACGGCGCCCTCGATGCGGTGAATGACATGGTATTCACCGGTGTACACATCCTAATGTTCACCAAAAATTCAAGTCACTGTACTTGATTGACTTCCATAAGCGTGTTGGAATTTAAAGAAAAAACGTTCAATAATAACTTTACAACATTTTTTAAAATTATTAAGTTGGCATGAACTGTGATTTTTTTCCCCCTAAACTTGGGGATTGCACGAACGATAAAAATCAAGTTTTCAGCACACATATCACTTTAACTTCCCAGATCTCAAACTCCCTTATTGCAGTACGATTCACAGCTTCTCCGGAAAAGTTACGATATTTAAGAATATTTTTCCCGCTGCAGCCGACACCTTTCAAGCCGCTTTCACTTTAAACTGAGTTTCCTCTTTTTCGGAAATAACGTTGTATTATTCGGTTATGACGCCATTACTGTTCAATCCAGAACAGAACGTGATGCACACGAATCATGACGAAATTTGTCGTTGTTTTCCATGGCATGAATTTTCAAGGATTTATCTAAATTTTGGAAGCAAAATATTGTATACGTGGTTTCCTTGAACATTTACCTCTACTTCCAGACAGCTAATCCAGGGTAACTATAACTCAAAATTACTTTCTTTATTCAGCTATCCAGGCCATCTTCAGAAATTTTTTATATAATATCTGGCGCCTAATACTATAGGTTGTTTACTTTTTCATTTAATATCTGGCGCCTAATACTAAAGGTTGTTTACTTCGGATCACGCGTTACAGCTCATGGCGTGATTACCTTCCATATTAGGTTTTATTTACAACTGTTTACTGTACTAAATGAACAAAACATATTCCAGGACAGAGGAACAAGACTTATTTTCATTGTAAAAGAAAAGCCTTCTTATAACACCCATATTTTAAATCTTAAGATATATAATTTAAAGGCGTACACCTTTGTCCCGCCATTGCGCAGACATAAAATTGACAACTATTTCGAAAACATAATTAAGTCATTCTGATTTTGGATGATTTAAAAGCAAAAGAAAAGTAAACTAAACTTTACTGGAACAGGTATTTATACACACTGGTAAAATGTAAGCAGTCTATATATGTTGTTCTTGGTTCATCTACTTCTTTACTTTCATCTGCAGTGGTTCGTGTCACCTTTTTATAGCTAGTCAGCAATTTGTTTGCAATTATTAGCTTCCTTCAGTGGTTTCTCTTCAAAACTTTGATTGTAGATTTCTAGAACGTCTAACAAAAATAAAAAATGCATGTGTTCTTTTTGTTAGACTTGAAATTATTTGAAACGTTCGATCCAGGGAATTAGTCATGATCAAAGGATCCAAACCTAATTTACCTATATCGTCGTCATTAAACCAGTCATGACACCACTGTTTGGATCCTTCTACTCATCAGAAGAGGTGATTCGCGTGGTTCTTGCACTTTGTTGATAGAAAACATTCTTCTATATCGCCCTGTCAAGGAGCATGTTAACATTTATTCCACGGACTTTTCCCACATTAAATCGGAAAAATGCATTGCATTTGAGAATTTAAGGAACGATGCAGAAAATAAAACATGACTTAACCGACCGTTGTTACCTACTAGAAACGAGATTTTAGCCCGCGTGCTACAATGGTCGATTTCGGTTGTCATGCTTCCATTCCAACTTAAGTCTTAAAAATTTGCGAGAATAATTCAGCAAGAAAAGATCAAACAAATAATTTCATGCAGTTACCCTGTAATTTCGAGATACAGAAATCAAAAGTTTAAGGTCATACTTTCCAACTCAGATTTGCGAGTTGAGCAATACTGTTACGATGTAGTTCTTAATTCTTTTCATCATATATTGGATCTAACGTTCACCAGAACTTTACTTCCTATTGGTATTAGGTCTCTGTTAAGTCAGAGATCTCGATTTCAAACAGATTTACAGGTTATTGTATAGACACTTTATTTCTTCTTGATAAAATTCACCAAATTCACGTTTTATTGTGCTCCTCTGTGGACAACTTTAGTGAATGTATGAAAAGAAAACTAGTTATTGGTTATAATAATAGTCTTCGTTTTCTATTAGGCCTTCCTAGATGGAACAGTGCCTCCAACATGTTTAAAATGTATTCAGTTTTGATGAAGTAATGAGAAAGTATGTATTCTCCACGATGACAAGAATATCTAATAGTAAGAACTGTATATTGAAATCTATACATTGATTTAAATTCTCGTCTTATTAGTAGATGGAACAAATTACTCTTTAAATGCGCTACTTAATTTCATTTTTAACAATGCATGGCACAGTCCATTGTTGTAAATGTATCTGTATACTTGTACATAAGATATATATGATCTTTATGTTTACAATATTTTTTCTTTATATATATATATATATATATATATATATATATATATATATATATATATATATATATATATATATATATATATATAATTTAGATGTAAGGACTATGTAGTCTGAAATAAAGAATTCTTATTCTAATTCTTGTTGTGCTTTCCTCTATGAGTGGTCCATTTTGTTGCTATTGCTGTTACTGTTGCAGAATCCAAGAGAAAGTGTCTGAGTGAACACTTAATGATCTATGTAAACTGTTACTTGCCACGAAATAAACAGCTGCGTTTTAATATTATTGTTTTCCTCATATCTAACTTGATCCCTATCAAAGGTTATCTGTAAAAGAGATACACAAGATATGTTTCGTGACGTTCAACAGAGTTTAAGATACAGGTATCCTTTCTGAATGAAAACCTGTTTTAGCGATTGATAACAGGTGCAAAAACCACGTAACCATGGCTGGCGCAATCATATAGCCAAATTAGGCGGTTGCCTCGTTCGCCAGGGTTTAAGGGGCCCCAAATCAGGCGGAAGTGAATTCTTTTCGGAGGAGGGGACACCAAAGTCACAGTTCGCCTAGGGAATCAAAATCCACTGAACCAGCCCTGCCCGACACATGGGGAATGATCAAGTGCGGGGCTGTTGACTACGCTCTCTCATTCGCGTTTGTGTAGCAGACGGCCAGATATTAATTGACCTCGTTAGCTCTTCCTGGCTTGTAGGATATTGGACTCAAGTAGGGATCTTCAAGCAATTTATCATGCATGCGTACATTTTACTATTGTAAAACCAATTCATTTGATTTTCCAAATGAGAATCAAGAGATGAAATTCAAACGATGAATTGGGACAATATGCTAATCATATAAAATTGTCTCCGTATGGCTTCTTAATGACTATAAATCAAATTAATTTTTTAACATTAATATTTAGTGGAGGAAATAATGATTCCCTTCCTACATAAACGATTGTTCAGAGTATTACAGACGAAGCTCCCACTCAAATGTTTGTTTCTGTCTAAAAGTAATCAACCAAGCAAGGTTACAATGTATATCGGAAAATGACCTAAATATACATATTAATGAGAATATATGCAAATAAACCTTGTATACAAAATGTTTTCGCTATCTAACAGAGTAATGATGCAAAGGTTTGTAGAATAATCTGTCTGTAGTATAATGTCAGTGCTTTCTTTCGTGGTCAGTGTGATACATAAACATTGAAATTGATGTATTGGCTAGTCCCGCAATAAATTATTGAACGCGAAGAATATAATCTGTTCTGCTTGGGTCATTAATTTAATTTTAATTAGGATTCACTTGTTTAACATTTAGCAATAGACAAGGGTGCAATGTCAATAAAAGGTCATGTAGTGGTAGATTGATATAAACCAGGGGTAAATTTTAGAAAGTTGTGGTCTATTTGAAACAGGTGACATAAAATGACATTTTCCAGAATAAATAAAGTCGGACAAGGGAATTATTCTGACTTCAATGGGAGTGATAAAGATTTTTGGCGGGTAAACTAATAATCATGATTGGGTAAGCTAAATGATGTAGTTTGGGTTTGAGTTTTTCTGAAGAAGGGGAAAGTCTTGACTCCGGGGAATAGAAAGTATTACTCGTTAGATTGTTCTAAAGGTGCGCGTGTCGGAAAGTTAAGGGAACGAAAAGGGGAAAGATCCGATTTCATAGGGAGGTACGAATCCCGGATAAAGCACAAGATTAGTCTCAATTACAATTGCATGCAATGTATTTTCATTGATGTAAGTTTGTAATTAATTGTTGAATTTATTCATGTTTTTCTTTGAATTCAGAAATAATAGTGCATGTCATACAATATTTCGTTATATGAATGAGTTCGGATTTAGTTGTTTGTATGTAAAAGAAATCACGTAGCAAAATTTCATGCATTTCTTCTGATGCAAACTGTGTGAGCATGTGAATTATTTGTCTTAAATGATTTGTATCATTTATGCTGAGGATTGATTTTCCTATGTCCGGAAACGTATGTCAATGAATCGCTAATCAACAAAGTAACGTAGATAGCGCATGGAAAGAAGTCCGCTAATTCATTTGTGTAATTAAGTTGTGAATTCTTGATGGTTAAATCGAGGCACGTGAACCGACTGGTTAGTTCAACTGGTAATATATAGCCCAGCAGGACAATCATAGTATTAGAGGGGGCTAATTACGTCATGGTCAGTTAAGAATGTGTTGTTCCATCCATTAATTTTATATTTTACTTTATTGTTTACTCGATCCGGGCAAAAACGCCGTGGTCGATCGTCTTCTAGATAACAATAACCAAAAACCCCTTAAGGAGTGGTGGAGATCTCTTACACGTATCCCATCACACACCACCGCAAACAGTGTAGGTATTACATTACGGCTAGCATATGGATTAAAATGTTAATTATGATAGGAAGAAAATGCGTCAAGAGTCTTGCATTCTTCAAACACACGTTCCCGCAATCATTTAATACATTGCAAGGTGGGACAAGTTTTTCTTTTGATATATTGCTTAAGCATACGACTTACGCATCATTTTAGCAGAAAATTTAGATCGTAATCTCTTAGATGAAATGAGATAGGGAGTTAATATTCTGTTCTTCACAATGTTAATTTTAGTACGTTGCCACTGACCCTCAACAAAAGGTTTCCCAAGATAAGAAATATTTATTGGTATTTTATTCAGCACCGTCAAATCTTGCTAATAGATTCAAATTAAGAATTTTGAATATAGCATTCAAATGAATGCTTTGATAAATTACTCACACGCCGTTTTTGTGAGATTTTCGTTAGGTATGTTGAAATTGGAGAAGCAAGCGAGCTTGTACAGTACCTGTTCGAGTGAAGTATGACACCAAAATGACAGATGTGCGTGTGGCTGTAACAAATATTTGGAGGTCTAATAAAAAGATTGTAGATATACATAAAAACTACACTCAGCTCACACTTTTGATGTTAATTGCTTCGAAAATAAAAGGCTTACACAATTGTCCGTCTTGTCGTCGTAGTTGTCGTTTATGTTGTTCTTTACTCGACGCCACTACTAAATTTTTTCCATATACATAAACAAACAGTTTTACAAATGTTATCATCATCGTCATCATCATGATCATCATCATCACCATCGTCATTATCATCATCATCTTAAACGCATGTTTTCATTCTACCCCCTCCCCCCCCAATATTATCAATACTTTTAGGTTGAGAGAGAGAGAGACTAAAATCGCCTTTATCTATCAGTTCGTGCGTGCGTTGGTGTTCCCCGAGTGTCTGCAGGTGCTACACAGAATGTGTGACATGAATACTGATTTGTCCTTAAGTGACTGTCATTTTGAAGTCAGTTTATTTTCCATAATAGCAATAGCAGCCATATTACACGCTATTAAACAAGGCATAAATCTCTGTAAATAAGACACATTTATTATCTCTAATTACTAACAAGCATCTTAAATCATGTTACAACTACATAAAATGAAGATCTGGTAATGATTCAGCTGTTTTAATTTTGTAGTTCAGTTGGATTCTTCCACCTGACTTAATTTTCTGTGAAATTTCGCAACAAATAGTGTAATGCATGGATATTGTAAAACCTTCTTGCAAACAATTTATCGTTTTTCTTTTGCTCTTGAATCATGTGTATGTATCCCGGTTCGCAAAATAGGTTACGATAACGAATACAATTGATTCAGTCTAGTATCAAATGTAACTACATGATCATTCGAAACTAGACTCGATATAGAAATCGACGCCTGACAGAATGGAACACGACAATTTGAACACTTAAAAATGCAAATGTTCGGTTCAAGTAATGTAACAACAACTATCAAAAATCGAGTGAAAAATGCATCAGAAAAAGAACAAACATGACTGAGAGAGGTGTTACTAACTTAATACAAGATACAGATGTATGCATTGCAATAAAACCTTCTTAAACTGAAATCCTAACAAACAGAAACTTGCACTATCTCGTATATCGATACGGATACAAGAACATGAAAAATCAAAATTAAAACAATGCTATATCACAAATTATTAGACCAGCTTGACTACATTTCTCAAATTAATAATAACAAGACTAGCCAGATTCGTGGTTCGACATTTGTCTTCGTTAATGGTAATCCAAATTACATAAATTTAAATAGTTTTATTTCCTTATTTGACAGGTTGTACAATATATATATATATATATATATATATATATATATATATATATATATATATATATATATATATATATATATATATATATATATATATATATATATGCAATAAACTGACAAAGAACAGTGCAAAACTAGTATATTACTAGTTTACACACGAAAATACAGGGCGTGAAACATACACGTCCAATTAACATAAAAAGCAGGCGTCATTCAATTACATAAAACATCTTTAAAGTATTACAAAATATCATCACTTATAATACTTCAAAATTACATCTGAATGATTTCATTTACACTTACAACAGGCTTAAAATTAATAAATGATTAACTGTTTAAAAGAAACTGAAAACATAACATATTGGTTGGGAAATGCAGGTCTATCCAGAAAATGCTTTTTATTATTTTAAACCGAAGACTTGTGACATGGAGATATCCGCCTTCACTCGATTTCCTTTGTGTTTCGCCCTTGTCGATGAAAATCTTGTTTCGCTTTATTTCGACAGGCGCTATTGTCGACTGAGATACAGTTTTGACAGGCGCTGACATCAACTGCAATTCCAACACTGAAGACCATTCATTGTATACAAATGTAAAACAAAAATTGCCTTTTGCTGTAGATGTAGTTATCTATAAAACCATTCACTGGCCTTACGGTGAAACCAACCCAGCAAATTTAACTGAGTTAATGAGGCTCAGTAAAGGCGTTCTTTGATAGTATATTAGTCATACTGTGGTCAATAAATAATAAAAATATTGGATCGTGACATTTTCCATTCACCCTCTCACCTGTATAGACCGAAAACAGATTATAAAGTGATAATTTCCGAAAACTTGCCTTAATTTTAGATGTCCTGATTGATAACACATTTCTATGGAATATGGCGTGACCAAAGAAGTAGACATAATATGAAGTTGACAAAGGTATAAAACATGGTAAAGCCCATTTGATGTTCTTGGACTGGACAAACAAAAGGCAGTTTTCTCCTAATTTTTAATGTCCAAACAAATATAACCAAACAAGACTTTTACGCTATTCATTAACACATGCCTGTACAATTTTTCAGAATTTGTTTATGGGTGTAATTAAACTTTATGCCCTATAAATCAATAGTTAAATAAAACAAAATCACCACACTATTACTTAGTAGATTAACAGCACCAGGACAAGGTGGCTGGCTGCCATTTGAGGTTAGGTGACTAGCTGCCATTTGAGGTTAGCTGACTAGCTGCCATTTGAGGTTAGGTGGCTGGTTGCTATTTGAGGCTAATATGTCATGATATACATTGTATTGTAGTGCTGGCACTTGACACTGCAAAATCTCCCACAGAAAAAAAAATATGGTGACTAAGGACTCTGTTATTGACTGCTCATTGTACGTGGACAGCCAATTTCGCTCCTACCATGTAGAATATAATGAGCAACAGAAGTTAGCATCTCAGAGGCTCTCCAACATCCACTGGTTTTAAGAAAAATCGGCAGACAAAACTCAGCGAAAAGTTGTAAATTGTGTGACCTATAATGGTGTACCTAAAGGCAACGAACTAAAGAAAGCCCTTAGGTAAAATACAATACCTGTGGGAATGGAAGAAACTCAGGCTCATAAATAGGATCCTGGTAATTATTTATTAATAGTATCACAACACCCTTGGTGTAAGCCTTGTTGCTTCAAAGTAGCATCATGGAATGTGATTTGTCTTTCATATCGTCGTAAATGTTTGCTGTTTTAACATAAATGTACAACGAATCTGTATTTCTTTTTCAACTTGCTGCAATAGAATTCATGCATCATAAATTTTTATAATTCTAACACAGTAGTAACAGCATGTACAGATTGGGATAGTTTAATTTTCTTGTTTCAAAACTGACTATTGTTTTCCCACTGGCACATGATATATAGTTGGCATTTGAAACGCTTATTTTTATCTGTACAAATATTTACTGCTGTTCTTTTTCTGAGACTTTCCTTTTGCTTTCCAGATGTTTAATCATCAGTTTGAAGAAGTCGTTCTCGAATTCATTGAAATAATACATAGAATGGAATACAAGTTTTAGACAAAATACTATTTAGTCTAAAACTTGTATTCCGTTTTATGTATTTTTTCAACAAAGGTTATTGTCGAAGCAAGAGAACTCTTTGTTTCTGTTCAGTTTTAAACGCTACTGTACGTAAAGCTTTACGTTTCTGCAATGTGCTTTTGCTTTTCAACGTTCACAATACTTTTGATTCAGATGGTTTCGTATCGATGCAATAATCAGTTTAATTTGAAGTTCTCTGGAGCAAGCGTGTACTCCTTGAAGTAATCATTTAGCTGTAAGGTATTTTGAAATTAACTGCTGATATGGAACTAATATCAATGTAGTTTAAAAAGATTCCAACCACCTAAATTCCCATCTAAATTTATTTGCAGAAATTTATGTATAAATGTATATTATTACGTCTAGGCACATACCAAATTACATTGACCATGACCTTTTGTACTTGTCCTCAATTTTAATCAATGTCTGAGTACTATTAGTCATTTGCTTTTGTGTGTATGAGTTGGTGTTATACTTATCCCACCTTTTGTGTGTATGCGTGGCATCGTATTTATCCCAACCTTTTGTGTGTATGAGTGGCGTCATACTAATTCCACCTTCTTGTGTGTATGCGTGGCATCGTATTTATCCCATCTTTTTGCGTGTATGAGTGGCATCATACTAATCCCACCTTCTTGTGTGTATGCGTGGCGTCATACTAATTGCACCTCATTGTGTGGATGTGTGGCATCATGCTATTCCGCCTTTTATTCCTAAGTTGAGCATCAGATAGACATCATAGTCAGTAATTCAGGTTTTTTGCACCATCTTCAAGCTAGTGCCACGGTACACCAAAATATTGAGTAGGGTAGTAGTGATTCAGATACAATCCTAAATTCTTCGAATATGTCACTCATAATTATATTTTTTTCACGTAATAGTCGTGTAGACAACCCAATGTTTGAATACTGAAGTATAATATATTATTTACATATTGGTAATCGTCATCATTTTTTGAGCGATGTATTTTGACGATATATTTCTGTTAATGTGTATTTGTTTCTGATGTACCTTTCTGGACATATTTTTTCAACGTAATGATTCCTTCCATCTTTGTGGCTGTTGGGACCATCGCTTCATGTGAATATCCTCAACATTCAACGTGTCTGACATTCTCCTTGCGAGTTATTCTTACCGTTTAATGTAATAAAAGCAATTATTCTTACCGTTTAATGTAATATCAGCAGTTATTCTTACCGTTTAATGTAATATCAGCAGTTATTCTTACCGTTTAATGTAATATCAGCAGCAGTATCTTCCTTATTTTAATCCAGCATCTGTCAAACCAAAATGCTATCCATCCAAATTATATTTTAATGGACTGTGGGAATCATTAGAGGTGTATTTAAAATTATTCTACAGTAAAAGAATAAAATACATATTATGTTTATGTTTTGCATTTATACGAGCATGTTTGTTCTTAATCCATTCAAATAAATATATCAATGACCTTCCTTTTAGTATATGAGATTATGTGTCAGTGGATTTTTTTAGAGAAATAGATTTGAATATTCACTGTAACGAATTATGAATTCTATTTTTTTTGCAGTCCAGCTACAGGAACTTCTTCGCTGCGGAAGAAATAGAAACGCGTTCTTACTGGTGACACCAACAATGGCTAAACAACCCTTAAAGACTTAGCTAGACGTTATATACACGGTCAAAATATATTCTTGTTTTATAAACCAAATTCAGCTTCATTCAATCATCATTTCTCACTGATTGAAATGTTTCAAAATGGCGTATCGTCCGTTTAACCTCGGATGAAGAGATTTTATGGTTTATTGCGTTCTAACAAAAAGAGGATCCGACTGAAGTGTATGAATTGGTACACCTAATACACCCGACTGAAGTTTATGTACACATAACACATCCGACTGAAGTGTATGTGTTGGTACACCTAATACATCCGAACACACACAAACTGTAAACAGTTGACAATACCGTAAGACGTCTACTACATATTCTGTTATATGCTTTAAATAGAAAACACGTTAAATATAAAATAACATGCTTGATTTAAAATTGCTTTTTCAGAGTGAATAACGGATATATTTCATCTCGTGGGAGAAAAACTGATTGTAAAAAAACGAGATGAAATATATCCGACTCTCAACAAATATCACTTTTCTGTCGAAGCTTTATGCCCTTGAAATGGAGTTAAAACTTCCATGAATTTTTAATGATTTTCTGTTGTGGATCATATATATTAGCCTGTTTAATTTATTCTCCAAATAAAATCAATGAATTATATTGCTAGATATAGCAAAAGGAGTGAGTTGGTTACATTTTAGAAAGTTGCATTTGCTCGTCATGTTTTAGAAAATCACAAGTGTGCTTGGTTTGGTTTAGAAAATTTAAGTGTGCTGGTTGTGCTCAAGTCGTTCGTTTTGAAGAAATTTTTCATTTGGAATATCTTCGTCCTTTAACACTAGATGGTAAATGGAATTAATTCGAAAGTAGTACAAGGTGTGCTCGTTGTATTTTCGTTGTTCCTTTAAAACTAGATTTGTTCTTTTGGAACGTCCACGCACCCCTACACCAGCTCGTAGCACAAATTATACCTCAATAAAAACGACGTGTGCTACTAAAAATCCAAATAGGAAATGCAAGGCATCCGTTTCCAGTTAATGCCATCCTTAGAGAGTCTATTATCGACGAAATTCGTTGTATCACATGGCGGTAAAGATGATTGTCGAAAGCATCTTTCAAACTGAAAACACTTTGACTCAGTGAGGTTTAATGACTTAATAAGTTGTTGGATACAATTTTAAAGCACCGTATTCCTATATGTAATTTGTGATTCCGACTTTTTTTTAAAGCTGACATTGCTTCTTTACATAGGTAAGCTTTGTCGTCTCTCAGCTGTGATTTTCCTGCAACTGCCGCACACAAGAAAAGTTGTGAAGTATATGGAAAGCACACCCACAGTATCTAACTCTATCGAGTTAGGTGAACAGTAATATCAGTTAAAAGTGTGTTTATGTGTACATGTAAGAAAAAGCACGATAGAAACAGCTTTATAGCTTTCAAATTCATTATATGTCACATTGAAAGTCGTATAATTTATGTAAACGTTTGAATCTGATTATATTAAAATAATATTATAAAATGTTTCTTATAGTTGAGAAATTGAACTTTTCTCTAAACTCGTAAAAATGTACATTGTAATAAGATTTGAAAAAATCTTTACTCACCAGTTTGAAAAGAAAACGACGGTTTTCTCATTCTCTTTTATCCTTGTTGCTATCCACTCTGTATGGAATTTTGTCCTTGGAGTAGTCTTTTCATCCTAGGTTTATGTACGACTGACAGATTACAAAATATGATTATGTTACTTTATGCTGATGAATTCTTGTAGATATGGTTTTAAAATTACAAAGAAAGATAAACACTCTCAGATCTTGTGCGTAAAATGGGGTCTTACTGTAAACATGGAAAAGACAAATATCTTTGTTTGAAGAAGTGGTGGTAGACTTAAGTCTGAAAAGTGGAAATCGTAATGAGAATATCAAACTTTTTTTTAAACTTCTTACAACTATTTGGGAGCAATGTTTTCTAGCAGATTGAATTGATCAAGAGTACTTGAGAGACTTATTGTACAAGCTAATAAAGCCTTAATTTCAGTCAAGAAATTACTAAGAAACTCGTATCTCCATCACTTAACACTGTGTTCAAATTATTTGATGTTTGTATTAAGTATATTCTCATCTGTTCAACAGAGATTTGGGGATATAAAAATATAAAATCTGTAGATATATTCCATCAACAGTTCTGTTAATTATATTTGTCCCTTGGAAGACAAATTTTAAACATGGGAGCTCTTGGTAGATGTGACCGTTATAATATGTATATTGACTGTTATATTAGATGTATAAAATATTGTTGCAAATTGTTGCGTATGCCTAGCTAAATATATCCCAGGAAATGCTACGTGATGTTAAAGGCACTGGATGATAGGCAGAAAATAATTTGGGCAACTTATGTTAGACAGCAACTTTGTAAATATGGGTTTAGTTTTGTGTGCATATCACATGATATTGACGATGTCATTTTATTTATTGTGCAATTTAGACAACAGTTATTGGATTATAACTTGCAAGAATGGCACGATGAAGTAAATGGATCAACTCCTTTAAAGAATTATAAAAGTTTTATAGGATGTGAAAAATACATATATGTTGTTGAACATAACGAATAAGATTGATAAACACGCTCTGTGGATTAGGAGAACTTCCCATTGACATGGCTGTAGGCAGACAAAAAAAAAAAAAATGCTGATACGGCACATAGATTATATTTATCTGACATCTTTAAAACTAATGATTAATTCCATTTTTGACTAAAATCCCCCAAATAATCATATGTTTCTTCCAAGGTCTATTACCAATACCCATGTTATGATTTATTTTTGTTTTTGCAATTTGTAATAAATCTTAAGAGGTCATCCGAAAAATAGCACAGTTTATAAATTATGCCTTCAAGCTAAGGAAAAATATTTTACAAATTGCGTAACTATGTGAATTCTGTCATATGTATCTGATTGTCTGACTTTCTATCATGCCGTGGACTTAGAAAATTCCAATTCATCCTAATTATAGTTTTTTTCATTGTATAATTTTGCACTTGAGCCAAAGGACTTGAATGAAAACAAATAAACTTCTTATTAGCTCTTACCTACAAAAGAACACACATATTATCTTACCTACAAAACAACACACAGAATATCTTACCTAAAGAACAACACACAGTTTATCTTACCTGCAAAACAACACACAGATTATCTTACCTCCAAAACAACACACAGCTTATCTTACTTACAAAACTACAAAACAACACACAGCTTATTCTACAGAACAACACACAGCTTATCTTACCAACAGAACATAATGGCCTCAAAGATTAATATTATTTCATACATCTGAATTTTGTTACTCCGACTGTATTATTGTGTTTATGAGATGCTGGCCCAGTTACCACAGTCCCTAAACACATAAAGTCAGGTGTAGTATAAGCGGGATTTAGGACATTCAGATTATTTCACAGATTATTAGTAGTTGTGGCTGTTTTGGGTTCAAAACCATTTCTCAGCACAAGATAGGCTATTCACGGCGGCCATTATTACTGGTATAGGAAGAAGCCGGGAAAACCCCGGTAGGAACCACCGAGCCATTGGAAGCTATTGGCAAGCCTTCCCACATACTCACATTGGCCGAGCCCGAGACTAGAACCAACGTAGAGTTATTAGTAACAAAGGCACTTTTGTTTACAATTGAATATGCATTTTTATGTTCTGGAATGTATTTCCATAGTTCAGCGTAATACTGAAACCTACTACGGTCACTGAAAGAATTGCAATAAAAACTAAACATTAAAATGTTTTCGAACTGTCGAGATATTAATATTATTATTATTATTATTATTATTATTATTATTATTTTCTGTCAACGTAATAGGCTTTCGTCATTGTAAAACCCTCAACGGTAGAATATATTACTAGAAACAATCCAAGGCTGATTTATTTTAGCTCAGTACATGTGTATTGTGACTTATAAGATGGATACCATAAGATGACTTTCATTTTTTTTTTTTTTATCGCAATGAGGCTAGCGCAATATAGAGGTGATACTTGCTTGAAAAGAGTAGAAAAGGGTTATATCTTATCGAGTGGGGGAAAACTCAGTATTTTCGCCGTCGATGTGAAATATATCCGTTATTCACTCGGAGCATGAAAATATCTTAGTTTTTGTTATATTAGGCTGTGAATTACTGGATTTTTCAGAACAAAAATAATTTTGATAATTTACTGGAGTGAAACATAAGATATATTTTATTACTGCTGCATCGATAACATTATGACCAAGAAATCTAAGCTTTTCGTCATAATTTTATCGACGCGGCAGTGGAGACTTGTATCTGGTATTTCACTCCAGTAAATTATCAAAATTGAAAGAAAAATTTTGGTATTGAAAAGTGACATTTGAAATAGACTTTATTGCACGCAACAAGATGATGACTGATTTATATCATGTCTAAACGTGGACCAAAGCATCAGAGTTTGGGTCGGTATTTTCAAGGTTGACATTGAATTTTGACTGACAGGTGAAAATTGAGCAATATGAGAACTCAGGTGTGTCAGTTTTATTAATTTAATTACTATTTTGATAACGTGAGATGCAATAGTTTCTGTTGTCAATGTTCCGAACTTGAATGTATATTAATTTGCCATTGTTGTCTGCAACATGAATAACTGCTCAGAAATTTTAATCTAAATTGTTCCGCACTTAGTTCACATACAAAGATGTCAAAACGAAAAAAATCGCATTGAAAAACTTTGTTTTTACTGTTGACAGGCCTGAGAGAGTCGTATGATCTATATCACACGTATCAGATTGGTGTGCAATTCCTTATATATGTTGACAGGAAAGCTGCATGGTCACCTGACCGTAGTGAGGTATTGAAAATTGACTCAAACGTGTCCCCTAACACGATCCTAATCATATCTTAATATCGTAAATCAAATATGGGTTTTAAATTTCAATTATTATTTGTCTGGTATATCGTATAGGAGGAGCACATTAAAAAATAGAATATCGTTTTTCCCCCTTTTCTTTTCTATAATTTACGAATTATCACTTTTTGATGTCGAAATTGGAGACTTACTTAAAATAGATACAAGATCTAGCGAATTGTAAACTGACTGCAGCTATTCGTAAAATACCCCAAGCACGGAGTAAACAGTGGCGGTACTTCACGTGCTATATCCTCAGATTTGCTAGTAGTCTGTTATGCAATCGGCACAAAATAGTTTTTCTGCGTTCCCAACATTTACTCTGGATTGAAAGCAACATTTTGACCGAAGAAAGAGAAAAAAGTACGAAAGATTCCACAAATCGCACAGTTTTTGTTCCCGTCGTGAATTGGCCGCTGTAGGCGTTGGTTTCGTAACTTCAAGAGCTGTTGCTTGTTGTCTCTTTCACTAGGACGATCTCGTTCGACGAAGTCAATAAGTCGGTCATTGCCATACTGGTAATATAATATTCAAGTTACTATACTTGACTAATCTACATGAGCGTACTGAAATTGTGGACAAAGAAACTTTCAATAGTAGACTGTCTTAGAACATTTTATAAGTGCATAATTGGGCTAGTACTGCAAGAAAGGTCATACAGTTGATGACTGCATGAACGATCAAGATCAAGTTTCATATCAGCTGAATGAGGGATCAGTTCAGTGTTCCCAGATCAAAAACAACACTGTTGCAGTAGGCTTGCGAGTCAATCCGGAAATGGGAGAATAGTCGACAAAATTTCATTAATGTTTTGTCTACCTTTGAAATTCCTAGTACAGTTAAAGCGTCGCTCTTCGTGTTAGATAGAGTTATTGTAAGAAATTATATGTTCTTAATTACGGTGTTTACTTGCATAAGCGCGAAATTATTGTGTAAAATTATATGTTCTTAATTACGGTGTTTGCTTGCAAAAGCGCTAAATTATTGTATGAAATTATATGTTCTTTATTACGGTGTTTACTTGCATAAACGCGAAATCTAAAATTTGATTTGTGATTCGGCAGTTCACCAGAATATGAAATCGTAACTGTGCTCTTCAGATCGTTGTAAGTCGGAAATCACGAATCTAATCAGATTGCTCAGTTATTGTACAAACACTGTATTTGTTGGAATCTGTTAATAAAATTCACCAAAATCACGTATTGATGTTGTCCAAGAATGCTCCTCTCTGTTGCTGCTTCAGAATCTAAGAACTGTCTGAGTAAACGTTTAATGACCTTGTTAAAATAGTTTATTGAATCCTCAAAAGTTTGCGTTCCTATTATTTGGATTGTTGTCCACAAAGATAACGTAGTTGTTATCAAAGATTTGTCTATAAAAGAGATATACAATGAAAGCATTGTGAACTTCAATGGATTTAAATACATAGATAAATAATTCAGTTATGGCTATTTAAAACAGGTGTAAAAGTCACGACACGTCTGCTACGCTCTCTCACTCGGTTTTTGTAAAGCGATAGAGCCAGCAAAGCATACGGCCAGTTATTAGTTCGCATAGGGGCAATAAAGAGTAGCAACTTAAATAGGAGTTCGAAAACACAAGGAGATATTTTTGAAAACATGTATTTGCTGACCATTCAAATGTTTTGAAACCCAGACCAGTAAATTATGGATAGCAAAAAGATGATATTAAAAAATGACGCTTTTTGATTAGAAACTCCTATTTTTATAATGACTTTTATATTTCATATTTCCCGCAGTCTTTTTTTCTTCCTTTGATCATTATTTAAATATGTTGTAAAAGCCTGCTTGCTGACTCTTGACTGTCAAACCTCGGGGACTTAAGGATTGTGGTGCACAAGGTCGTTTTCGATTCGCTGCTTTGTTATACAATTCCGATCGTACTTGACTGAATCAATTATGCACTTAACATTACCCCATTGGAGTCCAGAGGAAAAGAAACAAAACAAAACAATGTAAAACAAAACGAAAATAGCTTCTTAGGTAAATTAAGCTATACTGAACGGAATGCGAAATTCGCTTCGCTTTCTGTTTGAATTATTATCAACTTCAGTCCCTTGACAACAATCTGATCTCATCCTAAAAGAAAAAAAGCTAAAGAGAACAGACGTGCGTAAAAAAGAGAATATAACAAATAGATAGATAGATAGATAGAAAGATAGATAGATAGATAGACAGACAGACAGAAAGACAGACAGACAGACAGACAGATAGATAGATAGATAGATAGATAGATAGATAGATAGATAGATAGATAGATAAATAAATAAATAAATAAAATTATTTTACGTAGTCCCATTACCGGTCTTAGTATGCTTGTGATCTCAAATCTAACAGATTGTTCATTAGACTAGAAACGCAGTTAAAGGCTTTGAAAAAGAAATTTAGCTTTTAATCGGACTTTATAAACTCAGTAAACAAATTAAAGTTATATTTGATGATTAAAACATAATATCATGATGAATTTTAATAGTTGCTTTTGTTACGTATATTTAATTTGCATTGTTTGTTAGTTTTTTTAATAATTATTTCATGATATGCTATTGAAATGTAACATTGTATGTTGGACTTGACCTTTAATATAAATGATTCTTCTCTGGAAATACAAAAGTGTCTTCAAAAAATAACATTCATTCTTGGAAATAGCAACTTGAATTTATGTTGAAATTTCAAATAAGGATATATTCTTTAATTATTATGACTTGTGTCTGTAATTCTAGGATTATTAATTCTCAATACCGTAAGTTCTTTTTCTCTACATTTCCATTCTAGGGAAAGAAACTATTTTTTCGAATTTTACAAAGCTTGTTGCTTCTCACTCTTTTATATTACTTATTTTAAGACCATAGAGTTGTAATACTTGAAAGAAATATAAACTGCTAAATGGTACTGCATGTAACAAGTAAATTTCTATATATATATATATATATATATATATATATATATATATATATATATATATATATATATATATATATATATATATATATATATATATATATATATATAGTAACTGTAAATAAATGGAATAAATACATAAATTTCATCTGAAATGTAGGATAATTTATCTCTAAGTGAAAGTGAAAGTACAAGTCCTGCTGCATGTTTAGCAATTACTACAATTTTATTTAAACATATTTTATTTCATTTTATTTCATAAATTTTGACGTTGGAGATTGCAAGATGTACAAAATATAAGGTTAAGAATTAGAGATAACGCCAATGGTTTATAATGTTCTTCCCCTGTTACGATACAAATATTGTAAATATATATGAATATATGGCTGATCACATTAAGTTTCAATGACATTTAAATTATTGAATAGTCAAAGTGAAGAGTCATTTCATTAAACATTAGCATTTAGTCAAGGTATATAATGAATGGTGAAGGAGTAGGTGAAAGACGAGGATCAAGAAAAAGAAAAGTTTAAAGGACAAGTTGTCTTTTAAAATGTGTAGACCTTGTGTAGAATGTTGATAAAATAGTGAGGAAAGAAACTAGAAAACTAAACGTTAAATAAATAAATAAATAAATAAATAAATGAAAAGGGACAGAAAAGCGAGATTAAAGTGAACAGTACTTCCTTCTAAAGCAAACTGTTGCTGAGGCGATGGCGAATCGTTTCGATAAATAGGTGAAATTGCTGTGTACAGCTGTTCATAAGCCTTGGAAGTGTATGCGTGTTATCAGTATGTGAGCTTAAGTAAATCTTTTTGACTCTTCAATAAATTTTTGAACTGTCTCGAAAATACGAGCGTTTACTTTATACGGAAGCGTTGTATCACCACAGGTTACAATTACATTTGGTGTGAGGACTGAAACAGTTCGATGCGTTGTTCCTGGTAATAAACGCAAGAGAAAAACAAGTGCTGTAAACTTTCCACAGATCCACATATACGAAGTGGTGATCCGGTTATTTTCTATGTAAATAAATGCTGATTAAGTGTACTGCAGTTTAAAGTCGGGCATGTAGAAATTTGAAATGTCCTTCTACCCCAATAAAGGTGTGCGGGAACATGAGTGTCGCGATTATTTAATTATTTAATGTGCCTTTGAAATTGTTAATGGAATTAATATGACGAGTCTCAAATGACCGCAGGAAGAAACGAGTTGTAATAAAGACTTATTCCAGCACGTACTAATTAAAAATTGTTTACATTATGTAAGTTATAGCTAGTAATATCACTAACAGCTCGTGGAATAATTAAAATTTCTTTAATAATACAACATTGTCAAAACTTCATTATTGGATATCGAATTATTATGTGGAAGTTATAGAATATAAGGTATACGGTAAGGGCTACTGAATACCTTATGGGATGAGCACCAGTCTTTGGATGTTGTAGTGCATGATTTCACCTTTTGTGCTAATTTGCCAGTATGCAGCTTTTTGTCTTCTCGAATCATATTGTTTTGTTCCGCATAGAACAAAATCTAGTCAAATGAGATGATAGGCTAAATTACATGGATTTTCCATAGGCTCTCTTACGTTTGAATATTGATCTTTTGATTGCCGATGTGATCAGTGGAAGTTCTGATGGTTCAACTTTAATGGTTCTGTTCAGAATACATTGGCCAGATATCAAGATTATGTAGTCAGTGATACGTTTTGCCAATTTATCAATATCGCTACATTTGAAGCAACGGTAGTGGCTGCTTTATGTCCCATTAGATCATAGTCATTTTGACCATATATGTCTGTACTTAAATATCCCATAAATAGGGCAATCATATGTAATATCTTGATGTTAGAAGGATCTCTAACCATGATGAGAATTAAACTTTCATTTTTCATAATAAATAACAGATCTATCAATTTTGAATATGTTTTAAATGTTAGAAAAAGCAAATGTTTTCTTATATATTGCAAACATTGTTATGTCCTAAGCTTGATTTCATTAGTGACGCATCATAACAATCATTACCTAATATAAATAAGACTTTACCTTCGATAACAATTACTCAGTTTTTGTGGAATGAGAGACTTAAAGACAGCTGTGCAATGTTGTAGCTTCTTTTTTTTATGTCAAAGGTAAAATCAATACCTTAATCGTATTTGATAGATTTTGAAATAGAGCTTGCTATACTTGTACCGTTAAATTCTATCCGGATCTCTCTTGCTTTTTTAAAAGAGAATTACCGTTCGTTCTATGCTGTCTCTTAAGTAAAAATTTTTAGATCATCCTTCTAAAGTGACAAGTTAATAAACATCCGTTTTAGGTACTAACATAGTTGACGTGGTCACAGAAGAAATAGATATTGAGAAACTATATTCCATTCTTAAAAGAATAAGAATTAGCCAAGCATATTATCAGTATGAAAGTGTCACGAGTTATTTTAAATTGAAAACATTAGAAGCCTCACATGACTAATAAAGAAAGATGCTTTACTGTTGCGTGGCATATTTGAAAAATGCAGAAATGCATGTTTACAACAAGTTAGATCCTGTATATGATTATAGTATATCTGGATTAGATCATAATGCTTGGTTAAAAAAATGCCCCAAACAGTAATTGGAATTATTATATGCTCATTTTTTTTCTCCGTTAACTTTACATTGTCAGAATCGTGCAATATTTTACGATACTGAACTCACGTGTAACATCATATTGAGCTCACGTGTGTCCAATAGTGTATTAGGAACTACTTTGTAAACAAATCATGTACACTACAAATAACATGCAAGTGAAAAGGCAATAAATATACTTATAGTTTTACATCCTGAATTTCCTCAAAATGTACTTTCTTAGTTCTGCAAGTCCGAATTACATGAGCCATGCCATGGGTTCTAAAGCTATGATTAACCATTTCGAAAGTGTACTATAATTTCGACTATGTTCCAAGTGCAATTACATCCTCCTTACTGCACTCAAAATGAAATAAACATTATATTCCATAGCGTCTTTTTGATAATTACAATTGAAATACTTCATATTTTCCCCACATTATGATTCCAAACATTTAATGACAGAACAGAAACACTTGTAGATGTTAACAAGCTGTACTTCATGTAGAATTGACACAGATAAATCCAGTCATTATCAAGAAATTTAGCAGAATCGACAAAAATACCAAACTCTATTCATTCCAGATCAAATGGAAAAGTTGTTGCAATGCGCATTCATTCACAATATGAATCTAAATTTCAATTTTAAGTAGACCGTAACGCCATTTTCTTTGGAAAGTTATGTCTAGCGCGCGACTAATTTCTGGGCGGAGTTATGTGCGCATTAATAATGTTGTTGTGTAATGATGCATCTGCGCTTGGGTATTTAGTTTGGAATACGGCATACATTCAGCTACTTTGTTTCTTGTAGTGTATTTTTATTATATAATTAAGCCTTATGTAGAATAAGAAAATGAACATATAATATAAAGGTTACTGCATTTGTATGAGAAAATATGAACTCGTTTTGTCGGATGGATATGCTGCACTCCCAAGGTCGTGCAGTATTTCCATCCGAATAACTCGTTCATATTTTCCCATACAAATGTAGTAACCTATAATTACTTACAGACTATGCTATTTTCCTGGAGGAAGAATCAGGGATAAGTTGATGTAACAGTATTACACAGAACAGATACGCTAAGGCAAACTATGAATAGCATTATTATACCGAAGAGATACGTTAAATCATGAACACCACCTTGACGAATACCGAACAGATGCGCTAATGTATGTCATGAATACTACCTTGACGAATACGGAATAGATACGCTAATGCAAATCATGAATACCACCTTGACTAACATCTAACAACTACGCTAATGCAAATCATAAATACTACATTGACGAAGACGCTCAGATCACAGGGGATGGAGATCATGATAGGTTAAGGTCAGGATCACTGGTTATATACCTAGATAATTTTGATTTATATGAGTGGGAATTGAGTCAATTTATGCCTGTTTGATTAATGTAAGTGGGAACTGAGTCAATTTATGCCTGTTTGAAACTTTAAGTGGGAAAATAAGTAATAAATAAAAATTGTGTAAGGATATCGATTGGAAAGATGACGAAAGAATGGGCGGTATCTTAGAAGAAGTAGATTTTATTGACTATTTCAAAGGCTATTCACTAGCATAAAAAAATAAAACCACAACAATCGGACTTATCATCTTTATAGAAAACATTAATTGTTGATGCTAAAGAAGATACAATTTAGTGCTTTGTAACGGGGGGCTTTTAAACATTAAAGCCTCCTTAATTGATTTTGCGATCGTTAACTAGGGAATGACCTCCCACGGTGTTATTGCCCAGTGTGGACGGATAGATGGAACGTTAACAGATAGCTGAGCAAGGTTATTGAAAGAAATAAACAACTACGAGCCCCCTTTACCAATAAATAAAAATAAATTTAATCAATTAATACATAACCAAAATTTCACTTTCAATCCAACAGATGTACTAGAAATAAATTTAATCAATTAATACATAACCAAAATTTCACTTTTCAATCCAACAGATTTGCATTGATAGAATTTAGTCGCAGTGTTCAATTTACATCATGTTACGAGTGATGAATTAGAAAGTACAATTCCACGCTTGACAACATCACCTGACGTCTCTCTCCTCTTGTCTTGTTTTCCACGTCTAATGCGTGCGCTTTGGTCCCCTTTCTGACCCCTGATTATTCCGACCTCTCTTAGATGCGGATTTCCCTCTGACTCATCGGGTTTTCCTCTTCCTTTCCTTCCTTCCTTCCTTCCTTCCTTCCTTCTCCCTTCCTCCATTCTTGAGGGTATAAAGCTGCTTCCTTAAATATAGAGTATGCCTCAAGCTAGACAAGTTTCACCACTTATCTGTATATATATATATATATATATATATATATATATATATATATATATATATATATATATATATATATATATATAAACTCTCTTTGTTCGTATTCAAATTCTGACATAATGTGATATTAACGAATACTGTTCTTACAGACTTCTGTATTTCGGTAAGGTACACCGCCATATTTAGTACAAATGACCTTAACTCGAAGTTCATTGCCCTCGCCGTACGGCAATTGTATAGAAATTGCCACGTGCTCCTACAGACAAATGCGGCCGTATATACCAGCATACATTACTACACGTCTTATTTACATTTGACTAGTCAATTCTGTTCAATAAGATAAATGTTCAGTTACTTATGGCATAATATTCACTAAATCTAGCTACAGTAACCAATAACCTGCAAGATCATTTAAGCATTAAAAAATCATATATAAATATACAATTGTCATTAACTCACGATAACAGTATCATCCTACACAGGAAATCAATTTATGTAATCATAAAAAAATATGACACATTGAATATTAGGGTTAATTCATAAATCCCTATGAAATACTGCATATTTGAGCATTCTTTGGGTTACATCATAAATTCCTATGGAATTCTACACATTGAATATTTGATTACATGCAATCCGTCAATTCTCTCAATGAACTAATAATTGTTAAATTAAAGAATAAAATTGCATAACACTCTAACATATCAACAGAGTCCTACGAAATGAATACACGATACATGCGTGAATCATAAGCATATCAACACATTTGCAAAAAACCAAACAAATGAAATAGAATATTATATGGAAACTAAAATTGCGTACCTTAATGCTGTTTCTTTCCACACAAACCGTGCGTCCTAGCACTATAGCCTGTCTTCCTTTTTAAGACAGCTATCTGGCCTCTCTACGAGGGAAAACACTATTCTCAAGTTTCCCAAGGAGTTGGACCTATTGTCTTCTCACAAGGCAAGAGTCGAACTAAAGAATTCTGAGCAAGTGGTACCCTAAATCCCCAGTCTCCCAAAGTGTACGCCTTAATTTTTACTGACCAATCGGAAGTAACTGTTCCTAAAATTCTCCCCTAATAATCATGTCTTTCATCAGATTTCACCAGCCTAAAATATGCTGCAATTAGCTTTCCTTTGAAGATCAATTATTTGACATAAAGTCCTTTTCCATCAGATACAGTCGGTAATTCTATGTACTCTGTGCCACTATACCGTTACTATGACTCGGTCAATTCTAGTGAAGCTTAAACGTAGACCCTTTTATGTTTCAGAGATAAAATAAGTGAAATATCAGTGAACTTTGTCAAGACCTTTCTGGCTTGACTATGATAACTTCAAAGCACAATTTATTCAACCTTAAGTTTCAATAAGTCTTCAAAATTCGCCACATTACAGACGTACATTATTATATATGTTAGTAAAAGAAGAAGCCCCCCCAAAAAAAAAAAAACAACAAAACTCTCAACAGCAAATAAATATGTAAAACACACAAGGAATATAAAACATATATTCAGTTATCTTTGAAACTAAAGAAAATACATGAGAGTTATATTTTGACCGAGAACCATGGTTGAAATCCGACACTTAATTAAATTCATTTTCAAGATAACGAACCCATATTAATCTCGAGAAAGATTTATATAAGCTCGTTATAATAATGCGTTTGGGAAACAAACGAAAAATTTTTGTAAGAAGAGTGCTGATAAAAGAAGTTCAGAAAATGTCAGAAAGATTTATCATCTTCAAGAAGACAATGATAGATCAAGATTTTGTTTTAGTCAAGAAGAAGAAAACCAGACTATCCAAAATGTATTTTTAAAGGTTTTAAAGTTTTCGAACTAATTAGGTGGTCATTGATACACTAGAACATTAGTACTCAGATTTTGTTTTAGTCAAGAAGAAGAAAACCAGACTATCCAAAATGTATTTTTAAAGGTTTTAAAGTTTTCGAACTAATTAGGTGGTCATTGATACACTAGAACATTAGTACTCAGATTTTGTTTTAGTCAAGAAGAAGAAAACCAGACTATCCAAAATGTATTTTTAAAGGTTTTAAAGTTTTCGAACTAATTAGGTGGTCATTGATACACTAGAACATTAGTACGCAGATAAAAAATGTAAGTTACAGATACAGATTTAATATGTAAACTGCGATAACTTCATATGAAAAACCATAATCAGTTTTATAATACAAGCAACTACAAAAATGATAACATATTTGTATTCCTGGATTATTTAAGGATGATGAATTTTGTGGTGTAACAATAAAAAGAGTGTGGGTGAAGGTCAAAACAGTATTAATTTGAGACAAACAGAAATGACAAGAAAGTATGCAGTTGTATAAAACGAATGTAATTAAAGCGACTTAAGATTTTGAACTTATACAGATTGTCTATTTGACATAACATTGACAACCATGAACGATATCATATAACTGTAATGTTACGATGCCAAAAGTTAACTGATAGATGACATAAATAAATTTCCTTGTGGCTATAACAAAATAACTCAAAGATGGAAAATGTCGGTCATTGTGATAACTATCGAATTAAAAGAAATGAACAGAGAAATAAGGTCATCATTAAAAAACAGATCACCATTAAAGAAGTCAAAATCTTTAAAAGGGAACTTGGGTCTCTTGGAAGAATTTTTGGTTTGTTTTGTTTTAATGTCTCAACAGTCTACTCTCTCATAGCTCGTGGCATGGCATTTTGGTTCTCAAAGACACTTTATTTTGCTTTATTATCTTATGAATAGAAGACCACTTCCAATTTAGTAATTTCTCTCAAGTCTTTTACGACTGAATTATAATTCTGTACTAGTTTCCTAATTTATCTAATAAGGGATTGAAAACTCCTCAACAATTTATAACCAGATATAAATTCAATTTTGTCAATAATAATTACAATTTCAGCGAAGAATTCATTAACAAATATGCTAAAACTGCATCTAAAGATGGTGCGATTTATATTATGTCCACAAGATGAATCAGAAACAAAATTATGCATTACTCAAGGAGATGGAAATAAGTGTTTAAAAATTAATTTAAGCCAACAAGGTGGAAATGTAGACCAAAAAAGACACACATTGGTTGACTCTGTATATGACTATGATAATATAGTTTGTGAGGAAACACAAGCAAAATATCCACTAGAAGATATTGTTATTCAAAGGCAACTGAGAGCAGCTACAGCGGAAACAGATTTACAAATATTTAATTCAAAGGAGTCATTTGACCCAAAACAAACTGCAGAAATCTTAATAGCTGTCTACATTAGAAGAATTTGCAGTGGAACGCTTTCATTTCAGCGTAGATTAATATACAAGAAGAAAGAGAAATACGAGGTTATGCAAATGTTGTTGAAGTAGTTAATTAAAAACTAGCAGCTGCGTTTAGAAATAGTGTTTCAGTCTAAACAGCAACATTCATTGAAAACTTGGAGATTGTCATTAGGTGAAAGTATTGTTAAAAGTTAAAAGGTATATTAGTTGAACGTGCTTCAAAGATGGAGCTCAACAAGCTGCAACGCTTCACAGCAAAAACGAATTCAGGGATTCCCTGAACAAGCGTGGTTAAATATATTTGGGTCAATGCCGGGGCTGATAAGAATCACTACCGAAATTCCGAAGTCATCAATGGAAACTGTGAAACTTCTCATTTTCTGTCTTGTTCTCTATATCTGAAACTGAACTCTCCTAATGGTGGAAACAACAGATTGATATGATAAATATTATTCTATGCATATGATTCGTGGTGTTATTTATATTTAACACATATATTTTGTTTTCTTGACCGCTGTACATGATTGAGGAGAGAGTTTTGGTGCGTACCTGCTCTTTTTGTCTTGTTCATTTAATTTTTTCATTAATCTCGTAACCTGGCTGGTGGTAGGAACACCACTGATGACTTTGCAACAGTCTCTCTATTTTTGCCTTGTTCTCCATTGCCCTTTGGGACTTTGAAAAGGCCATGCCTGCCCACTGGTGTTATATTCCAGTCGTCTTTTCTTCTGTATACCTTGTTTGATCTTTTCGCTCACTGTTCCTGTAGGATTGTCTTTGACAGGCCAAATGACTGTGGGACATGACCATACCATCTTAGCATTTCTTTATGGTGGTACAGTTGTACCTTGGATTATAATGCGCACCTCTACATTAGATATGTGGTCTAAGTATGAGATTTTCAAGAATATAGACATGACGAGGGAGCGCATACGCTTGATCTTTGACCCAAGCGTAATGTTGCTGTCCTTTCAAATAGGCTTCACTCTAGCAGTGCATGTGCTGTGCGATTATGGAAAGAACATCAGGTTTCAACCTACATCAGAGGTTATAGCACCTAGACTTTTGAAGCTTGTCACTTTGCCCAGCTTCTGTTCATTCACACTTATTTCTTTTTGGATGCGACTCGAGTTGTTCGTCATTAGTTTGGTCTTTTCAGTGCTGATCTCAATCCCATACCTTAGCGATGCTTGGTTGAAACGGTTCAATAAGGTTTCATTTCATCTCTTCATCAATATCATCAGCGAAGCGCAGGCTGGTGATTGTTCTGTCTACAATACTGATATGGCCCTCATGGTCTTCCAAGGCAGATGTTGAAGAGAGTGGGTGAGTCTGATTCCGACTGTGGTTCTGAACCAGTCTCTCCTATGTTGCCATTGCCGACAACTGCGCTAGCTGCCTTGTCAAAGATTTTTTCTATGGCGCTGATTAGTTTTATGCTTATGTTGTATATCCGCATGATGGCTCACAAGACTTCATGCCATATTCATGGGAAAGCCTTCTTGAAGTCAATGAAGGCATACTAGAGGTCCTATTGATGCTGCAGATACTTTTCACAGAGGTTTCTAAGACTGAAGATCTATCTGTGTTATGTCCTGCACTGAAACCCGCCGGCTCTTCGGCAGTTATGTGCTCTGCTGGGGTTTTCATTCTGTTGAGGATGATCTTAAGCATACAATTACTTGGGTGACTGATGAGGCGGATTGTTTTGTAGATCTGGCGCAGCTGCAGAGTCCCTTTCTTAGGAAGAGTGATGATCAAATACTGGGTCTTTGGGGCGGACTACTCTCTTGTTTGCCAGGTTGTGTTGCAGATTGTTGTGAGAACATCGATAACAGAGGTTCCTCTTGCTTGTTCAAGTTCTGTTGGTATATTGTCTACCCCAGCTGACTTCCCTTTCTTTAGTGCCTTTACTGCAGCCTCTACATCTTCCCTGAGGATCGGGTGGTCAAAATCTGTTGTGGTCAGTGTGATGTTGACAAGCATGAACATAGAGTCAGATTTATGGTACTTAAGGACACTGTGAGTGCAGTCATGTGTTGTCGACCAGTGTCAAAGGCGATGATTACCATCTGATCGAGGTCATCTCCCTTCTCCCTACAATATCACCATCATTGAGGTTTATGCCAAACATCTAAACATGATGCCGAGGAAGTGGATGAGTTCTACGACAAGCTTCAAACTCTCATTGACCACACACCCAATAAAGATATTATAGTTATTCAAGGAGACTGGAATGCTACAGTAGGAAACGATGCACAAGCAAACTGGCGAGAACTATCTGGTCTACAATGTGAACAGACCAGTAAGAGAGGACTCAAGCTCCTGGACGTCGCCGCCTACAATACTCTAGTGCTAACTAACACTCTTGGCCCCCACAAACTATCTAGAAGATTGACTTAGCACAGTCTGGACGGAAAACATCATAACCAGATTAATTACATCCTGGTGAGGACGCGCTTCAAGTCTAACTTTAACATTTCCAGAACACGTAGCTTCCCATGAGCTGACATAGGAAGTGACCATGACTTACTGATGATAACCATCAAACTTCTTCTGGGGAAGACCAAGAAGCCAAGAAGGTAAGGATCAGGTTTAAATTTGAAAAACCCAAGCGTGGCTTAAGCATTTGAAGCACATTCAATAACGGAATTCATTCGGAACGCTGTACACTTTTAGCCTTGTGAAAGAACTTTTAGGATTATTTGGGATTTAATTCACAATAATGTAAGTTCCTTTAAAATGTTCCTTTTGCATTCCTGGGAAATAAATTATTTGTTGAAATTTACTAAACTTGTTGGTTTTGCTATTTCTGTTACTTACTGTAGTACTATAGAATATTAACAGTTGAAAAAGTGAAGCAAGGATTGAAAAGACCGAGTTATCCAAAAAGGAATTATCGGTATTAAAAGGATTCATAGGTAGAACAAGCTAATAAGTTCGGGCACCAGGTCATATTGTCTCCTTTAGATCTGAACATGTCAGTTTTGCTTGTTTTAGAATTAATTGGTTTATTATTTGCAGCTGTTATCAAGTGAATTAGTACAACCTCAAAAATGAGAATAAATACTTGGATTAGCAAATTAATTCAGCTCCAGCAACCATCATAATAAGTATAATTGATTCTTTGTTTATTTCGTGGTCTTTATCTTGGTATTGTTTAAGTCATTTTGTCAATCTGCTTAGACGAGTGCGAGACATTTTTGTTTTCAGTTGTGTCCTTCTCTATTATTTCGATGTCTGTCTTTTGAGGAGTTATCGTAGGCTGCTCATCATCCATTAGATTTCCATTCTTTACCACGTCGGTATGTATGTTAACATTTAGATCTAGTTTAAAACCTGTTCTTGCTTTTTGAAAAAGAAATTTAATCCAGTGACTTGAACAGTGGAAACAGAGTATGTAATAGAGACTTCATTTTGAACTTGAGTACCTACAATGCAAACTGTATATGGTTTCATACTCTACTTTTACCTTACAATATCTTCTTCTGGTAGTCTGTTACTATTTTGCAGAAAAAGTTTCATCCAGTACGTTCATTTCATCCAGTACGTTCATTTCATCCAGTACGTTCATTTGCGCTAATATTTTTATTGTAAAATTGTGACATTAATTTATGATACCAAAATCCCGCCTCTTTAATTCTTCTACTAGATACTTCTTCCTTCGTCTGTTATATCCATTTTATTTCTTAAGTATAAACGATCGTGTATCGCTATGTGAAAATTGTTTTGCTGTTGATATCTCCAATCATGACAAGGAGAAATATTAAAATATTTACATATTAATGTAAGTTGTTTTAGATCAATGTTGTTATTGGTCGGACTAAAAGCTTGATGCTGAGCAGTTCTCTATTTTAAAGCAAACAGAAAACGTGCATATTGATTTTACTAACTCTGGCACACTTGTATCTATGATATTCCACATCTAGCTGTCCATACTGCCAAGTTTCATTCATTCTGCCAAAGTGTAAAATCACAATATGTTCTATATATATTAAGAGTCATTATCAAATCTTAACAGCGTAAATATGAGTGTCTAATAGCTTGAACATAAGACAATGTAAATATCAAAGTGCTCAATAGCGTGTACGTAAAACAGTGTAAATATCAAAGTGCACAATAGCTTGTACGTAAAACAGTGTAAATATCAAAGTGCTCAATAGCGTGTACGTAAAACAGTGTAAATATCAAAGTGCCCAATAGCTTGTACGTAAAATAGTGTATATCCAAGTACTTAATAACTTGTATGTAAAATAATGTAAATATCAAAGTGCCCAATAGCTTGTACGTAAAACAGTGTAAATATAAAAAGCCCAATAGCGTATACGTAAAACAGTGTAAATATCAAAGAGCCGAATAGCCCAATAGCTTATACGTACAATATAATAATTATCAAATTGCCAATAGCTTGTACGTAAAATAGAGCAAATATCAAAATGCCCGATAGCTTGTACATAAAATTGTGTAAATATCAAAGTGCCTAATAGCGTGTACATAAACAATTCTCTTCGGTGTAGTAAGGTTTTCTTTCTTTCAATATTTATTAAATATCAAGATTTACTGGAATGTTAAGCTGAGTTGTAAGACAAGGATAAGGACTATACTTGTTCTTTCTTTTAAATCTTCAACCAGTCATTGTTTTGTCTTTATTTAAATGTTGAAAATTTTCAGAAAACATGCAAGCGGCTTAGATGTCAGGTTGTAGTAGAAATAGGAGTTTCCAATCACACCTCATTTTTAAGATTGTCTTTTTTTTGTCATGCATAAACGGCTGAACCAAAGGTTCATTAATATGAATGGTCAGCAAATAATGACATTCAAAATATCCCCTTATGATCTGGAACGTTTATTTCTATTTCTACTATAATGCAATCTGAGCGACTCACACATACCATAACTGTTATTTCTATTTGTTCTCTAATGCAGTCTAAGGGAGTGACATATACCATAAGTGTTGTTTATATTTCTACTCTAATGCCATCTAAGGGGCTCACCATAAGTTTTGTTTTAAAAGCCATGAATATGATTCCCAACTGAGAATCAAAAGATCATGTGAAACAATAAAATTTAAATGACGAATTGTTACAGAATGATAATTCTATAATTGCAGTTGTGTGACATCATAAAGACTACAAATCAAATTAATGTTTTCGCATTAATATTTAGTGGAGGCAAATCTATTCCTCACTTATATAAACATTGGATCGGAGTATTACTAACGAATCTACTTCCCAAACTATTGATGCAATCTAAAGTAATTACCAGACCAAGTTTTAGACATGGATTGAATGCTTACTAGAAATTCACAAAATACTGCACGTAAATATACATTTTAATGAATGCCAATAAAACTAGTGTACAAAATGTCCTCGCTATCTAACAGTTTAAGTACCAGTATATGGATTAAAATGATAATTATGAAGGGATGAAATGCAAAAAGTGTCTTGTATTCTTCAAACGCACACTACCGCAAACATTTAATGAGTTGAAAGGTGGGACAAGTTTTTCATTTCCATACAAAATGAGTTCCTTATGAATACACGATCTACGCAGCTTTTCAGTTAAAAGAAACCAGATCGTAATCTCTTGGATGATTTTAGATAGGAAGTTCATTTTCTGCTCTTCACAATGTTATTTTATCTGTTTCCACTGACCCTCAACAAAAGGTTTCCCAAGATAAGAAATATTTATTGATATTTTATTCAGCGCTGTCTATTCTAGCTAATAGATTCTAATTAAGAATTTAGAATATTGTACTAGAACGGACATTTTGATAAATTACTCACACGCCGTATATATATATATATATATATATATATATATATATATATATATATATATATATATATATATATATATATATATATATATATATATATATATATATATATATATACACACACACACACACATTAGTGCTGCAAAAAAATATGTATGTACAGTTCCAATTTGTGTGAAATATGACACTAGATAACAAGGTAACAAATGTTTTGAGTTCCAATAAAAAGACTGCAGATAAACATAAGAATATTACACTCACCTCATTATTTAGATGTGATAATAATAATAATAATAATAATAATAATAATAATAATAATAATAATAATAATAAAAATAATAATAATAATCATAATTATTATTATTATTATTATTATTATTATTATTATTATTATTATTATTATTATTAAAGCCCTTTAAAATTGTTCCATCTTATCATTTTCGTTGTCGTTTATGTTTTTATTTCACGTCTCTACTAAAGTAAATGATTAATTCTTGCAAAATTTAATAGTAGAGGAAAAGGAGACTTCTACCCCCAGGACCTCTACCCACCCTCCAAATAAATACAAATTACCATCTCGGAGACCTACAAATCCCTATCCCAACAAGACTTTCAGTTTTTAGCTAGGAGATTTCTAACCCAGGACCTCTACCCACTTAAAACAAATACGAGTTACGCGTTGTGGATTTATTTGCTGGAATAAGAAGGTAAGTGAAAAATTATTTCTAAAGTTCAGACAAAATTTCATACTCTATCATTAACATACTTTTTTTGATAATCTTTTTCATACCTGCTGACTCTCATTGGTAGGATATCCGTTAACATACTGTCAATAATACGAAACTCGCATATTAAATCGTCCATATCATATTTTACACCTCACAAGTAAGATCGTATCTGATCAAGTAATTTTATGTAAGTTATACTAGCTGTTTTGCAGGCATTTTTTTTAGTCACAAGTCGAGGTTCAATTTTTTTACACGCTGTTGCAAGAGAAACACCAACGCCTGATATTATTAACAAAAACGGATTTAATTATGCTCGACTTGAGATTATGCCAGAGCTAGTCATTAGCAGTGGTAAATATGATATTACTCGAAGTATTTTACGGTAGTATTTATAATATTCTTTTACACACCAGAGGTTTTTATGATAAAATTTATAATATTGTACTAGTGCGTCAACATCTTGTTTTGGAATTTCTTCTGAAATGTGATTGAAATCGATGATTTGTTTTTTCATTATACAATATTTTATACAAAGACAAAAGTTCTAGCACCAACAGTCGAATCGAGAAACTCGCGGAATTTATTATTTTTAGGATCAGCTAAAAACTCTCTATATTTGTCATAAACATCTGACGAAGTATCATTATATCGTTCATCTGTTAGTACATATTATTTCTTTAACCAAGCGTATGAATCAAAACTATTTCCTACTTCACTCTCGTACAAATCTGTTTTATTCACCAAATTACTGTAATCGATTTCTGTTTCATCAATATACCCTAAAACTAAACTCAACTGATCTAACGTGAAATTTTTGAGAACAAGATGTTGTCTGATAATTGCATATGCGACTACGAAATTTGCTAACTTTAATTTCTTAAGCTTATCTAGTTCAATTGTGAGAAGACCAACAGCAGAAGCTACTTTTAACATTAATTTTTCATATGGTTTTGTGAGTATTGTTTTAATTTCGTTGTAATAATTTCGTAGTGACAATTGTCTAGAGTACTGGATTGATGGTAATGGAACATCATCTTCTTCACTTATATCATAATAAAAATCAGACTTTACTTCCAACTTTGTTTGATCGACTTCTTCAAAAAACTTTCTCCCTTATCATCACTAAAATTACTAATTTCATCGTCTAAAGTTTTGATTATCTTTAGAGACTTATTAACAATAATCGGATCAAATTCTGGGTCTATTTTGCGTATCATTGACAAAATTGCGTTTGCGTATACTTTAATAATTAACTCTGCGTCTGATGTCATAGTAACGATTTTAACCAAGGTTTCTTTGTCATGGTAGTACATACCGAGATGTTTAAATATACCTCGTTTTGTAAAACTTTCATAAAAATCTGTTCTTCTTTTTATTCTCATTTTTTTTATTTTCCGCTAGTCAGTCAAGACGAGTATGATTTTCGTTTATTCGTCTTTCTTCTAGTGTTCTTCCACTATAAACTCGTGCTTTTATTAAATCTGATTTTATTATCAAATCTATGTTGAGCGGACTAAACTCAAGCAATATTTTTTAAAATATAATTTCAACTTGTTGTTGTTCTTCTAGACAATCATCAGGATGACAGTATCTGCTTATAATATCAAAGTTTCCTATTGCTTTTTTCAGTTGTGGTCCTCGCATATACATAACGCGAATAAAATTAGTAACATGATATGGCAATAGTGTATTGTTTAATGATTCGATGTTAAGTTTTTTTTAAATCTTGGATTAATTTTGCTGTTTCATTAACAGATCCAACATCTTTGTTGAGGTTTAAAATATTATCATAAAATTCTTTCGCAATGGTTATAATTGGTGGTTCTGACATTATTTTATAGCATTAGATTAAATTTGATCATCAAGTATATATATTTGAAATGCTGTCAGTTCTGGAAATGGATGTTCAGCAGCTAAAACAATAACTCGAAAATATAAGTACTTGTTAACAGTGTTTTCTGTCGGGATTGTAAAATATTGTGTTGTTGAAATGTAAGTGTCTGTTGTGCTGTACAATGTTGTCCAGTTGATATCGTCATTTGATCCTTCCAATCGCCAATTATAAATTCGACCAACACCAGAGTTTAATCGATCTCGCAAATGAAATTGGCAAATAGCAACTGCATTGGGACATTTAATTTTAATCCAAAAATTTTCAACTTCTCCGTTGGTCGTCCACTCATGTCTATCAGAGAAAGCGTAATAAGGATACTTTTCAAGATAATATGTTGATGCGCTTATCTCAAACCCGGCTCGGTTGTCAGTTGCTTTATAAAGTGTTGGAATATATCCAACATTGTTTTCAGTTCGTTTTATATTACTAGACAGACTATCAACATATGCTTTATTTGTCAGATCATTAGGGCTAACTTTAACATATGTCGTAGTTATTTTTTGTCTCTCATGTTTATGTTGCCTGACATTGGTCCACCAGATTTTTTAAAGTATGGGGCAAGTTCTTCTTTCAACTGACCGTAGCTAATAGCATCAGCATCAGCTTGTGGCGAGGTTGTTGGTAATCCAGTTATTTTTAAATTATTGCTCATTGTAAGGTTACCTGTCATTGTGTCGCCGGCTTTGTTAAGTTTATTGTCGTCAACTGATTTTAGCTGCCCATAACTTACAGCTTGTGTTTGATTTATGTTTTCTGGCGGATATGCAGTCTCCAAATTTATATTTTTTTCCCTGAGATGTTGATATTACCTATAACCGTTCCACCGATTTTATCAAGTTTGTTATCATCCACATACCTGAACTATGCATAACTTACCGCTTGTGTATAATTTAAGTTTTGCTGGTGGATACCAGGTCTCCAAATTTATTATTATTTTTTCTGACATATCTAAGTTGCCGCTTAAAGTTCCCCCTGTCAATGATAGTTTATTATTATCGACGGATTTTAGTTGTGCATAACTAACAGCTTGTGTATCAACAACATTTATTGGCGGATAATCTGTTTCTAAACCTAATACTCGTTGATTTGACATAAACAAGTTTCCTGTCATTGTGTCACCAAATTTTTTCAGGTAACCAGATAAATCAATACTGCCGCTTGTTATTGTTGTACTTACCGCAGTTTTTGACGTTGAATTGTCTATTAATGTTCCAAATTTTGTATAATAGCTCATTTATTTATTTTCCTACATAAAATTGTCAACATTAGTCAGTTTAATATAACATAAAATTATATAACAAACAATGGCAAAATCGTCGATATTAAACTTTGATACAGAGCGGTTGGTGAAACATAAACATAACAACGAACTTCCAGATTGTCATTATCTTATTGTTGGGCGAACTGGATCGGGAAAAACAAATTTGCTCCTGAATTTACTGTTAGGCGATAATTTTAATTACCATCGAGTTTATATTTATACAATTAATCCACAACAAGATAAGTACGAGCTGCTAAGCGAATATAATAACAAACTTCGTGATGATCTTGATGCTGGTGAAGATTTTTTTTATTATCAAACAACCAGAAGATCTTGTTCCAGTTAATCAACTTGATTCAGATGAACATAAGATAGTAGTTTTTGACGATATTCCGCTAAATAATGTAGAAATGAACAAAATAAGATCGTATTTTTCACTGTCGCGAAATAAAAAATGTAATTCTTTTTATCTCGCCCAAGGTTTTTATAATGTTGAGAGATTTATTAGACGAAATACTGGTTGTTTTATATTATTTCCAGGACTGGAAACTGTTGACGTTAGAAATATCGAACGAGCAATGCGGTGATGTGACAAAAGATAAATTTATCGAATTATATCATAAAGCTACAAAAGATAAATATAACTTTTTTTTTTATTTGATAAACTTACACATGATCCAACTAAAATGTTTCGTTGTTGTATTAAAAATTATCTGCAGTACGTTGATATAATAATTATGGACAAATGAGCAAAATACAGAAAACATATAGAAGATTTAAAAAAACTTGCTCAATTTCAAGCAAAATTTAAGCAAAAGTACAGCAAGCACAACGTGGACAAATAACTGCTGCAGAAATAACAGCTACGATTCTCAAACCAGTTACCGAGGCACTACTTGGAAAACAACCTGAAACTAAACCACTATCAGAAGAGGAAGTTAAAAAAACTACAGGAAAAAGGTTTGGTTGGATTAGTTAAGGAACAACAAGAAGCAGCTGCTGCAAAAATTGTTGCTAGATCCGACGAAGAAAGAAGAAAATTGGCTGAGGCTCTTGTAGCAAATATTGCTGATCCTGTTGTTAGACGAAATGAACTAAATCGGCTGATCAATAATCCAATTTTATTTGACAGAAGATTAGCAGAATTAACTTCCCATGAGGTTAGAAGTCTACCTGGAAAATTATCAAGAAGATTAGAGGATATTGAAAAAGAACAAAAAGATATTGGTGAGAGAACGATAAAGTTTTTAGATGTTGATGAACAAAGACGATTTTATAAGAAAAAAGCAAATGAACAAATATCAGATGGTGAATATCGTGAATTTCTGACAGAAAATGATATAAATTATATTGATAATATAAAACCTTGGGTCGAAAGAAAGATATGATGAACTTATTAATGATTTAAATAAAATTATACTTTCTGGTAACGAGTCTAATGCTAAATTAGATGAAGCTACAAAAAATAAGGAAATGATGTTACTATCTTATAAAATTAAGCAAGGTGTTATTGCTGATGTATTTTAGAAAACAGCTGAGGCTAATAGAACTACAGGGTTTGGTAGGGGTTGGAATGTTTTAAGGAAATGCAAATTAAATGATGAAAATCGAGTGAAAGAATATAGAAAAGAAGAAGCTGGGGTACCAAAAGGCATAACATTTTTAGAAGAGATTGAACAGCCACTAGTTATATCCCCAGGAAAAATAAAAACTTCCGAGGAAATGGAAAGAAGGAATCAAATTGAAAAAATAAAAGAAATGGTAAAAGAAAAAATAGAAGATTCAGATTACGATACTTTTATAAAAGAAAATAATATTAAAGATGTTGATAATATTGATAAATGGTCACAGGGTGAATATGATATTTTAATATTATTATTAGATAAGTTAAAAGATGGTAAACAAACTTTAGATGAAATTGATAAAGCTGAAGAAAAAGATTTCACAGAACTTTACAAAAAATCCCGAGATGATGTTATTGCTGGTGTTTTCAAAAATGCTTAAGTAAAATTTAGAACTGGAAAATCTAGAACTGAAGGACGAAATTTTAAAACTGTATTTTATGGTTATGATAGACTTCGCTTAGATAGAGCTAAAGCAAAAACAGGAACCAGTGTAAAAATATTTACATCAACTGCCGAAATGATAGGCAGATTAATGCTGCTGATATCATCAAAGGAAGCTGGAAATGTTGGCGCCGAAATTGACAATGAAATTATTGATATACTTGATCATTTAAGATCGGAAAATTTATTAACATCTGACGAGTACGAAACGTTACACCGCGACTTAATTTTGTAAAAATATAGTAAATAACAATGTCAACAACATTATTACTAGACTCTAGCACAGCCGCTAAAGATAGCGCAAATTTTTCAGTAAATTATATTCCGCCAATACAACTTGATACTGAAAAACAGTATAAGATTGGACTAATTTCATGTACATGTTGGCATTCCATGGCTAACGTTAAAACTGGTGTCAGTGACAAATTTAATTTTATTCCAAATATATTAAGAAACACACAATGGAAATCAGTTAAAATTCCACAAGGAGCTTATAATATCACTGATCTAAATAAGACAATAAAAGAGCTTATAACAAAAGCTGGCGGTATAGCTGATAATTTTGATCTAACACCAAATTATAACACGCTAAGAGCCAGATTAAAATTAAAAGATATGTTAATCGATTTTACACCAAGAGAAAAAAGTATCGCACAACTGATAGGATTTACTAATGACAGTTATGGTGCTCTTGAAGAAGCTTTGACATTTGACGGTGAACTGCCGGTAAATATAACTGACGTAAACACAATGTTAATAAATTGCTCTATTGCTTCTGGTTCTTACTCAACCCAGGGTAGTAAAGGACAAACGATATATAGTTTCTCGCCAGAAGTTCCACCAGGATCGATCATGCAAATTGGTCCACGGCAAGTTATTTATTATCCGCTAAATGTTGAAAATCAAATAACAGCAATAAATATGCAGTTGACAGATCAATCTGGACGACAGCTGGATCTGAATAACGAGGTTGTTACTTACTATTTACACCTACGCACACAATAAAAATTATACAACCTCAGATATAATGAAACAGAGAAAAGAAATTTACAGAAGAAAAATTATTGGTGGATTTTTGGGAAATATATTTACTAAAATTGTTGAAAATGCTCCGGGAATCGCGCGTAAAGTTGCATCAATTGCACTTGACGCAGGTAAAGCTTTTGCAACTGGAGCTGCATCTGCCGCTGGAACTGCGTTGGGACAAAAAAAATAGCTGATAAGGCGAGGGGCGCACCGTCTACATCTGAGATAAAACAAGTTATATCAGAAATTGCTCCAACAAAAGAAACTCAACGTGCTATGATAACAACAACAAAAAAACTTTTATCACCAAAGGACGAGCAGATTATATAAAAATTAATATCTAAAGTAACAGCGCCGCAATAAAATTTTATATAATCTAATAAATAAAAAATGTCTGTTAAAAATTATCTCGATTTAGCAGAAACTTATGACATCGATGACACTGTAACAGAATTTGAGTATGTTGAGTATCTCGATGAAAATTCTAATGAACCAAATAAAGCTGGTGTTAGAACATTTAATACTCGAGACGAAGATGTATTTCTACTGCCACATAAAGCAATATTGGAAGTTCGCGGTCAGATTATGACAGTAGCCAATCCGCCTGCTGCAATTGGAGCAGGCGCGGAAAAAGCTCTTATAAATAATGGCTGGTGCTTATTTAAAAGTGCCCGATATCAACTGGCCAATCAAACTGTTGAAGATATTTCGAGTCACTTACAAGTTGCAAGTACAATCTTAAATATTATTTCCTTTTCCGACGATTACTCCAGATCGACTGCAACTAATATGATGTGGTTTAAAGATACTGGACGTGGTGTAGCAGGATCTGGTGAGTTTATTTCAAATGGAGCATTCGATCACGGTGCTAATGCAGCTGCAGATGCTGTAATTGTAAGAGATTTTCTTATCGCTAATGCTAATAATTTTGGTATTGCAGTACCAGCTGCAGCCGCTGATGCAGACGCTACAAGAGTCTCACTTATTGCTGCTTGTAATAATCTTAGTAAAACACCACCAGGAGCAGCTGCGGACGGTGTTGCAATGTTAAATATAGTTAACGGGGCAATTAGCGTAAGAAATATACGTTACAATGAAGGTTTTGTTAGGAGAAAGGCACTTGCAGCAGGATCACGTCAAATTACAATGATGCTGCCACTAAGTACAATATTTGGCTTTTGACGCGATTACGATAAAGTATTTCGTGGAGTTAAACATACACTAATTTTAGATCGGGCAGAACAAAACGACTGCCTGTTTAGGTCAGGCGGAACTGATGTACAGTTTATCATAAATAAACTTGCGCTGTGGATGCCTCGAATAACGCCATCAATCACTAAAATGTCAGAATTAAATGATATGCTGCAAAAATATACAAACAGAATTTATTTTCAGCAACATAAAATATATCAAACAGCAGTTCCAAATACTACTGACTACACATGGCGAGTCACAACAACATCAAGAGAACATCTGCCGAGGCAATTATTTGTTGTATTTCAACAGCAAGCGCGACACGGTAACCAACAACAAAATAATGCGATATTTGATAATGCTGATGTTAGACGAATATATGCTAGACTAAATTCGAAGCAATATCCAGAACGAGCGATAGAATGTAATTTTGCAGATGACGCTAATAAAAATATTACTAGACCTTACATGTACCTGCTCGACGCAGTGCAAAAATATCAGTACGATGGAGACGGATCTCAGATATCAATAGAGGAATTTCGTACACTTTATCCGATATTTTATTTTGATGTTAGTAAACATAGCAAGCGAGCTGTCGACTCAACAGCTGATATTGAAATTACTTGGACACTCGGAGCAGTTCCAGCAGAACAGTTGTACGTTTGCGCGTTAGTGATCAGCGGCAGATTTATTACGATTGATTCTGTTGGAGGCAAAATGACCGTACAAGTTTAATCTGTAATCGTTATATAAGATGACAAAATGTATTATAAAAGAAATATATTTGACTGATGGTTAAGTTAAAAAATTAGCAGCTGCTGTTGCAAAGCAGAGACAGGTATCATTAAAATTCAACCCTGACATTTCCAAGGGTATTTTAACAAAATTTATGTTAACCAAAAAACAAGTAAACTGGTACGATCGCGGCAAACCTTTTGTTTTAAATTTAAGTGCCGCACAAATAACAGCGATGGCAAAACAAGGTGGTTTCTTTGGTCCGGCATTATCAGTAATAGCCAGAACGTTATTACCTAAAATTTTGCCGGTGTTAGGTACATTAGGGCTAGCAGCAGCGTCTGGAGCAATATCTGGCGCAACGAAAAAAGCAGTTGAAGGTCATGGTATTGTTGGCAGTGGTATAAAGAAAATTTCAGTTAAAAATTACTAGTAATTTTGCAAGTATAACTTTTTGTTTAAAAATAAATGTCGATGGTAACAAAATTGCCAATTTTGCAAGTTTAATTTTATGTGACTGATAAATATAATGCCACAACGAAAAACAAAATCGTCGAAAAAAAGGAAAACAAAGCGTCCTCGAACAAAACAAGGAGGATTTCTTCCTTTACTTTTAGCGGGGTTAGCGGGAAGAATACTGCCAAATCTGCTGGGAATAGGAGGACGAGGACTAACATTGCCGGGAACACGGCCACCCCGCTAAGTAACTTTGATATACTTGATAAGTTAGGATCGGTTCCCGGATTCCACGGAGTTTATTCCAAAGATGAACTTACTAACATCACAGGTGGTTCCTGCGTGATAAATATACAAGATTTCAATGACGGACCTGGTACACATTGGGTAGCAGTTTATGATAACAACTATTTTGACTCATTTGGACTTCCACCAAGTGACGTGATAAAAAAATATATAAACAAAAAATATAAAATAACATATTATTCGTCCAATCAACTTCAACCTGTTGGAACTTCTGCTGGTGGATATTATTGTATAATGTTCATTAAACAGATGTCCCAATCCTCTGGATTGGAGCCTAAATTTAATTTTTTAAAATTTATTTTACAGTTTGACAAGCATACTTCTCACGCTAATGATGAGATTGCAATTAATTTTTGTAAATCTATCTAAAGCTTACACAAAATTATTTATAATTTTATCTAAACTTGTGTATTTAATGTCAACATATTGTCTCAAATGTAAAACTAAAACAGAAAATATCAATGAAACAACAGAAAAAACAAAGAACAAAGGACGATGTTAAAAAGTATTTGTGCAGTCTGCGGAAAAAGAAAAAGTATGTTTTTGAGGAAATCGTTGGGAGCTGGTTGCCCTGACAATGTCAGGGACGTTATTTTAGTAGACGACTAATTAATAATGACATGTAAGTGTGATTCTGACAGAGATTTATGTCTTGAGCAAAATAAAACTGTCACATACTGTCAACAATGCAACAACAGAGAAATAATCGGAACAGGTATAGACATACATAAAGTAATTGGCAAATTGCCGAAACCAAAAGGAGGCTGGACACTACCAGCCCATAAATATACTGAACCTTATAATCCACTAGACAAACAACTAGATGAAAATGATAATCCGCTACCCGGACAAGAGCCTTACAATCAAGTTGATGCAATAGCAATGCGCCATGATATCTGCTACCGGGACAACGAGCAAGATAAGGCTGGTTGTGATAAAGTAAT
>JAECUM010006786.1:0-75416 GCA_016617855.1 Megalonaias nervosa | reverse complement strand
CGGTAGCTTATTAGAACAATAAGTTGCAGTATCGACGAATAGTTCAGCTGATAGATTACTGTATATCGTCGCAAATATTTTTGTAATTAAAGGAAGATATTTTTTCCATACTTATTAAAATTGAAGAACTGTATGTGTACTTACATTTAATTTTTTCCAACATTCTGTCCTGTACTGTGTTATCTTGAGCCTTAAATTAAGATTACCTGTGAGAAAAGAAATTTACAAAATATAATTTTTCAATAACTATTCCAGTTTCCATTATAATTTGTTGTACAATTTCTTCCAGGAAATGATTAGTTGGTATAAACTTACTTTTGTTCATTCTTCTTGAAATGACGGTAGAAACCACGAAGGCAGGCAAGGCATATATTTCGAGTCCACCGTCAAAGCATTACTTTAAAATATTTAACAAAAAACTTTTAATAGACTATTGACTAGGACGCGGCTGCATCGTCTGGAAATGTTACCTCTATGTCTTGGTCCCGTAAACTTAGGCTGGATAAAGAAGCTGTTTCATTAATAAGGATTATGACGAAATCTTGACTTGCCTAACTTTCTGTGTGTCTCATTATCCTTTTCATTTTTCCTACATTCGGCTTGTATTTATTTGCGAAACGTTTGAATAATGGCGGTCTTTTTAGATAGTCGATATATTTCGTTACACTGATGCACCTGCCAGTTACAAATCCATGTGTACAGTGGTATTCGGTAATCTCTCAAGCAAAACTTTCCATTCAAAATATGTGTAACTGCAAGTATAGTAATTTCATTTGCTGGGATTTCTTATGATGAAAATGCTTCTCGTATCGCTTGAGTGCTTCTGCAGCTATATCATACATGCAGCAACTCTGTCATTTGGGTTACCTAGAATACTAAAGACAGACCAACATGTCTTAAGGTCATGACGTTGTGGTGTTTCACTTCATAAATTCCATGACCCCTATACCAATTCAGGAAAAATTATAGGATCGACTTCTTAAACAAAATCTACACTAGTATTTTCCTGTGTCATGCTACCCTTGCAACGGGTCTTGAATTTACTACTCTAGCAGCCAGTCTAGAAATGAATGTAAATATTTATATAACCTAGATGCATTGCTGGTGTAATTTCTATCATTGCACACATGTTTAATTATGTATTAACTTAAACGGATATTTTATATCAACTGAAGGTTTTCCATATATATATCTTCCTTTCCTTGACAAATAGAAACGATTTAGAACGCATAAGGAAAGATTTTTCGCGTGTGATACTTTATTTGATAAATAATTGACGAATGCTTTTGTTTTATTTAGAATTTTTAAACGTTTCAAGGACATATTTAATTTTCATAATTGTTTAATATAGACCTCCAATTTTGACCTTTTATTTACAATGTATTAACTTAAATAGCCGCTTTATAATATGTGTAAGTCTCCCAACATTTGCTCCTTTATTTGTTAGTTGTAGCTAGATTATAAAAACGTGAAATATAACGTATTCATGCTGAACTGTCTCAGGTTACCTACAACAGATAATTTTTAAACTCTCTTGGCATATTTTATGTTTAAACTATAACACATGATTTAAAAATCAGAAAGATCTAAGGCTTGTGCTGTTTCCGGATATATTATATTTTATTTTATAGCAAATAGATTAAAATTCCAATACAAAGTAACTGGTATTGTCATAATGTGTGAACACAGATGTACTCAAATTTCAACTTTTCATCATTAGCTTAATGGGCTACTGGTATACTGATGTACCCAAATTTCAAATTTTTATCATTAGCTTGATGGGCTAATTGAATACAGATGTATCCAAATTTCATCTTGTTGTCTACTTAAATATTGATGTTCCCGAATTTCCCCTGATTGGGCTACTATAGTACAACTGGATGTTCCCCACATATTCCACTTTCTTCGTTGCTCATAATATGAGTATACACTGTTATTTTCCTCGTGCAAGTGTTTGTGGACTAGTTGTAAACTGAATTCCTTTTACAAATAAAATATTGATGCAGCGGAGAAACAACAATCCTAGGACATTCATTTCTAGTGTTATAAACTCAGTTCTAAATATCGATTATTTAAGCAGAAGCAGAATTAAAGGTATCAATTGAAAGGACCAGATGGCTATGTTGATTTGATTTGGTTGATTTCATGATCTCGATCATGACAGGGCTATATGTGCAGAGATCTGTCTTTGATAACGATCGTTGCGAGCAGAATATGTAGTACAGAATTAATTATGTTTACAGAACATACATGTTTCTTTTATTGTTTTCATTTTGTAATTGTTTTTTTTAAGTGTTTCTCTTACATGAAGATATGACACATATCTAATAAGTTAGAAATGTAAGAGTATTTCAACCACTTTTGAACAAGTCAAACAATCCAGGGCGTTCTAGACAGTATTTTTTTGCGTTACCATAAGAAAAGAAAGTGCTAATCGAGACATCCCCCTGCGGATGCGGCGTTGTAGAATTGGCCCGACGTGCCTCGCTACGTATCGTAAGAGGCGAATAAGTAGAGGCAACCTGTTGGCCGTGTGTTGCATCCCGTGTCGGGGGAGGAAAGGATCCTGGTAGTTGAGCAGAGGCTTTCCAATGCAATACACGACTTTGGCTTCTACTTCTTCTAGACGGGTGGTCGGAATGGGCCCGGTCTCGACAAATCGGCTGGTCACGCCTAGCCCTAGGAGGTCTTTATGTACTCGTACTCTTTCTTTATTTCTTGTTGTATCTCTCTTGATACCACCGTCGCCCCCTACATTCTTTCTTTTCACTTTCCCTTTCCCACGTCTATGAAGACTTCCTAGAAGACGGTGGCTCAACGAGTCAATCGGGAGGTAATTTTACCGACTGAGTACATCTTACGGGATGAATCAGGAGGTGATTTTGCCTACTGAGTATAATATCTGTGTATCCCTGGCACTTGAAAAGTGTCCCCTTGTGCCCATCCTTGGTTGGCGGGGAGCACGGGTGCCGAAATTTAAACAAACCAACATCGATATTTAAAAACAAAATCAACTCAAAGGCACCAAAACTGGATCTGACTCAGATGACGAACCATGTAGTGTGGATCCATTTCCACGCTTCATAGTTATACAATCTAAAGATGCCTCAAGACCGCTTACAGCACTCTCTCCCTTTGTGATTGAAAAGACAATACTGGGATCAATCCGTACACCAATAAGTGTTGAAATGTTGAAATCGGGCTGACTTTTTGTTGAGTGTGAGTGACGAGGTCAAACAGAAAACATGAAGAAAATGAAAACATTCTTCGATATTCCAGTGACCCCATTCGTGTCGGGACTTGGCTGGAGTCAGCGACACGGATATCATTGAAGGAATGAAAAACGAAGGTGTCACTGCAGTTTGTAGAATACGGATTAAACGTAACAGCAATCTGCAGGACACCAACGTCATTGTACTCACCTTCAACAAACCAGCAGTACGCAGAGTGGTCAAAGTTGGCTTTTTGCAAGTAAAGGTTGATGTATACATAGCAAACCCCCCTTCGATGCTGTCAGAAATATCGCCATCATGAAGACCGATGCTCAAAAAGCCAAATATGAGGCCGATGCGGAGACCATTCTCATCAGGAAACTGAGTTTAGAGCTACTCCGCATTGTGTCAACTGTGGAAAGGAGCACCACGCCAATTCCATTGATTGTGATACCTGGAAACAGGAGAAGGAAATGCAAAGGGTAAAGTACACATCTAGCATTCCCTATCCAGAGGCCAGAAAGATTGTACAGGCAAATACATCCGTTCCTGGCCCATCGTTCTCCACTGTAGTGAAAAACAATCCCAAAACAACGAAGGACGCTCAAACACAGACAGATCCACCCGATTCAACATCAAGCTCTACAAACACCCATTACTAAGCACAGAAAAACACGGCATCTACTCAAATAACATTCAATAATACCCCACCACCGAGATCACCAAGGAATAAAAACAAATCTCAAGGAAATAGGCAGCAAGAGGGGTCAGATGACCTCATCAAACTCTATAATGGGTTTAGAGACATTGAGAGCATGGATGCAGAAGAAGCTGCTCCATGTTCTCAAGGTGGCTCCAGACCTAACATAAAAATCATCCCCGTACCTTCTCTAGAGAAATAACCACACAGATCGTCTCCGCGAAAGTTCTAGCCTAGCTCCACAATCTCCACTTTAAACGTATAATGAAGAACACCTCATACAATGGAACTGTCGAGTACTTAAAACCAATTACAATGATATTCTTCTGATTTTAACGAATATGATCCTGCAGTACTATGCCTTCAGGAAACATTTTTAAAAGATACGGATAGCATCACACTTAAAAACTACTACCTGTTTAACACCTACTTTCAGAATGTTGACAGGGCCTCAGGAGGAGTTTCTATTGCTGTGAACAAGAGAGCCCCTCATAATGTCATCCCTTTAAACACAAATTTGCAAGCCATTGCTGTAAGTGTCACTCTACATCGAGTGATTTCCTTTTGTTCTATATACATACCACCAAATACCAACCTACTACCAAATGAATTAGACAACCTTGTTCAACAACTTCCCACGCCTTTTGTTTTGCTCGGGGATTTTAATACCCATAACATTTTATTGAGATCAAATCAAGTAAGAGAAAGATACCACAAAGTAAAAGACTTCATGTCTAGACACGACTTGTGTCTATATAACACCAAATCTCCAACGTACTTACACCCAGGAACGGGTACATTCGACTTGACAATTTGTTCTCCTTCGCTACTTTTGGATTGTAATTGGAAGGTCGCTGACGACCTTCAAAGCAGTGATCACTTCCCATCTTCCTTGAAAATATTAACTCTATAATTGATGACGCAATTCCACAATGGAACTTAAAGAAGGCCGACTGGGCCAAGTTTGAAACACTTTGTACAACCAGGCTTAACAAGGATACCGTTCTAAACGACAATGACCCTATGCAATATTTTACCACTGCCCTAATTGAAATTGCAGAAGAATCCATTCCTAAGTCCTCACCCAACTGTAAAAGAACCCCAAAACCGTGGTTCACCAAAGAATGTAAAGAAGCCATTAGACAACACCGAGAAGCACTGAAAAAAAATTAATAATCGTCCAACGCCCAAAACTTTAATTAAGTACTGTATTGTTCGGGCCAAAGCTAGCCGCACGATTAAAGAGAAAGTAAAAGAGCATCATGGAAAAAATATGTTTCGACTTTAAATTCTCGTTCCTCTATAAAGAAAATTTGGGACACGATCCGCACAATAAATGGAAATGGAAAACACAATTCTTTCCAACATCTGAAACTAAATAACAACAATTTCAATTCCAAACATGGAATAGTTAATATACTTGCTGATAGTTTCTCTAAAAATTCCTTATCGTCTAATTTTTCAGAAGCTTTCCGAAGATTAAAAACTCAAATGGAAAAGACACGGTTGAAATTCACATTGAATAACTCAGAAAGTTATGATCAACCGTTTTCACAGTTGGAGCTTACGGAATCTTTGAATAAGGCCCATGATACATCCGCTGGGCCTGACGATATACATTACCAGTTTTTGAAACACCTTCCATTAGCAGTTCTTCTCGAAATCTTCAATGATTTATGGATTACTGGTAATGTACCAAACATTTGGAAAGAAGCAACAGTAATACCAATTCCCAAACCAGGTAAAGATAGCGCAGATCCTACCAACTATAGACCCATAGCACTGATGAGCTGCGTGTGCAAAACAATGGAACGAATGATCAGTTCTCGGTTTGTATGGTATTTGGAAACCAACAATTTAATATCTTTCCAAAGTGGCTTTCGTTATGGTCGTAGCACCAATGATCATCTGGTCAGACTGGAAACTTTTATTCGCGACGCTTTTATCAAGAAGGAACATTTAGTAGCTGTTTTCTTTGATTTAGAAAAGGCATGTGACACGACATGGAAGTACGGGATACTAAATGAACTGCACGATCTGGGTCTGAAAAGGCCGTCTGCCCTCTTTCATATCAAACTTTCTCACAGACAGAGAATTCAAGGTACGAGTGGGCTCCACCCTCTCTGATATGCACGAGCAAGAGATGGGTGTGCCGCAGGGCAGTATTTTATCTGTGACGCTTTTCAATATCAAAATCAATAGCATCACCAAGTGTCTGGCTCCTGGTGTGGATTGCTCCTTATACGTTGATGACTTTCTAATATGTTATCGATCAAAGCACATGCATACAATTTAAAGACAACTACAGCAAAATATCAACAAGATTCAAAATTGGGCCAATACTAACGGTTTCAAATTCGGGAAATCAAAAACAGTATGTATGCATTTCTGTCAGTTACAAAGACATCATGGTGAACCTAAACTCACGCTGGATGGAACACCTATTCCAGTTGTTGAGGAAACAAAGTTGTTAGGTATTATCTTCGACAGAAAACTGACTTTTATTCCACACCTAAAGAACTTGAAAGCTAAATGCTTGAAATCTCTAGATCTACTTAAAGTGGTAACGCACAGTGACTGGGGTGCTGATAGAAAAGTCATCCTCAGTTAATATAGATCGTTTATTCGCTCCAAACTAGACTATGGTTGCGTTTTTTATGGTTCAACTAGGAAGTCCTATTTAAAGATGCTTGACCCAATTCATCATCAAGGAATAAGACTCGCTCTGGGAGCATTTAAGACATCCCCGTGTGAAAGCCTTCTCGTTGAAGCGAACGAACCACCTTTATCGCACCGTAGAGAAATGCTTTCCGCACAGTATGCTCTCAAATTAAGATCAAACCCTCTGAACCCTGCTTTTTCGGCTGTTTGTCAACCCAAATACAAAACCTTATATGAAAATAAACCATACGCCACTCCTACCTTTGGCATTAGAATGTTATCCAGCCTTGACAGTTCCAAAATTGATCTTTCCAAAATTCAGAAAATGTCCATCTCCGAAACACCTCCCTGGCTACTTAAACAACCAAAAGTACTTATCACGTTACACCATGGAACAAATGGGAGACAAACCCTTCCATCTCGGCAGCTCTTATCATGAACTCCTCACCCAATTTGAAAACTACACAAGAATTTATACTGATGGATCAAAAGATGAGGAAAAGGCTGCTGCAGCCTTTGTTAGTGGAAAACACAAAACAAATGTTCGCTTGCCAAATGGCACATCAATTTTTTTAGTCGAAATCAGAGTAATAGACCTTGCTCTGCAATATATTGAAAACAAACCTATTTTAAACAGCATCATCTTCTCCGACTCACTATCAGTACTTCAGTCACTATACAATAGAAAACTGGAAAACCCATTATTAACCAATATTCTCCTCAAACATACTAAGAAGAGTACCTCCCACAATATAGTATTCTGTTGGTTACCCATCCACATAGGCATTAAAGGTAATGAAAAAGCAGATCGCGCTGCTAAAATGGCCCTATCCCTTGAACCTTCTGATTTTAAAATACAGTATACTGATTTTAAACCTAGTATCAAAGAATCTTTACGTCAGAAAAGGCAGGCATCATGGAATGATGCAGTGGATAATAAATTTCATGGAGTCAAGCCAACACTAGGAGAATGAACTTCTTCCTACAGAAACGTCCGTAGGGTAGAGGTAGTCATTGCAAGAATTCGAATTGGTCATACTTACATAACCCACTCGCACATACTAAAAGGTGAAGACCCACCAGAGTGCATTTCTTGCAATGAACCATTTACTGTTAAGCATTTTATGATGGAGTGTTTCGACCTCCAACCTACGCGCGATCATTACTACAATATGCATGACATAAAGGAACTTTTGATAAGATAAACGTCTCTTGTATTGTAGAATTCCTGATAAAAGTAAACATCTATTCTAAGCTATAACTTTAATGCTATAACCTTGAGTAGTTTTGTGTAATGTATATACCGTCCTTTATTTTAAATACTTTTTCATTTGTCTTCATTAGCTTACACCATTTACATTCCCCGTTGATCGGGAAGCTTTATTTATTTATTACCTTTACCAACTTATCGATTTACTTTCAGCTGTGTGGTTTCATATCGCTGGTCGATAGAAACCTTTACCACTTTAAAATATTCCTAGATATAACCTTTTGTATGGCGCTAAATTGCCTGACAGTGCTGGTGCGCCGTAAAAATACAACCAACCAACAATCCAACCTAATCGAGACAAGAGAGAAGATTATGAAAGAAATAGATATATTGTTTACAGGCATATTGTCAAGTTAGGAAACTAATATCTTTGCAAAATTTTAGATTTCACCAAAACAAATATCTGAGAGCTGATACAATATATACTATTTCCAAAAGGATCCTAAGAATATGTATCGGATTATATCTTTCCTGATCGCTTGTCAGTAAATAAACACGTGTTTGCTTGAAAATATGCAAATTCACATACAAGACAGGGAATTCAGAGGTCTAAACAGAGAATAAATAGCTACCTTATCACCTATTAACTGTTTGTACAACAGCAAACTATTCACAGCAGTTTTTATAAGCATTATCTTTTCACTATTACAATTAAAATCATTTTAAAACGAGATAAACGTGGTCTCTATTTCTTTATATATATATATATATATATATATATATATATATATATATATATATATATATATATATATATATATAATCTGTTTGTGTGTGTTCCAATATTCGATACTAAACCTATTAGAGATTTCACTAAGATCTCAAGTTCTGATTAAAATGTTTTATCCAAGATATTACTGGTTCTTCAGAAATGAAAAAGTTCATAATTTATCAATAAGTGACATGCAATGGTAGTAAGCCAGGGATATTATGCTTTTTGGTATAAAAAAATTGCTTCTTATAAGTATCTTATGTTCTATCCAATATATCATCCTTTTAGAAACCTTGTTTCAAATGTCCTGATAACTCTTCAGAAGTCTCGAACTCAACCCACCTTTTTATGGACAACAGCAACCAGACTGGTAGAAAACAAATTCAAAACGAACTGATCAATACCAGTATCTTCTCCCATCTATTTATCATACAAAACATTGCATTTTGAACATCTCATATAGCAAGGCACTGAGGATACGCAGAATCTCCTCCAATGACGAAACATTCCACTAAAAATCTGAAGTTATCTGAACATTTGATTAACCGAGGTTACGACAAAGACCTTATAGCGGAGGCAACACAAGGGGTTAAACAAACAAACCGCGATGACCTATTAAATATATAGAGAAAGAAAAGGTCGATCGTATATCATGAATCCTGACCTACCATCAAGACAATCCCAAAGTAGTTAAAAGCATTCAGAAACACTGACCCGTCGTGGAATATTGTAACACAACAAACCGAATCCTCCGGAGCAAACCAGTAGTAGCCTGCTGCAAACCAAAATACCTCTAAGACATCCTAGTCAGAGCGGAGATAAAGCCAATCATTAGCCAATACCACCCGTGCAAATATGGTCCCTGTGGTGATAAAAAGGTGCAAAACCTGTCAACATATGAGAGCGAACAGCGCAATATCTAGCACAGCAACAAGGGAAACACTTTACATACATAGTCCAAAACAGAACATGCAAAACAGGAAAAGTAATTATCTCATCATATGTAAGATCTATGGCCTTCAGCATGTCGGAGACAGTGAAATGCTAAACAAAAGAATCAGTCTTCACAGATCTGATTGGCTGGCAAAAAAGCTGGACAGAAGTCCAATTGTAGAACTCTTATCTTCCCCTGGCCAAACTTTTCAGTGATGTAACACTAATTGCAATTGCTTACAACCCTAACTGGAGTTCAAAAAGTAAGTGAGAAATAAAACGCATCTTACTGGATTCACGGCCTTACAACATAAACACCAAGCGGTCTAAATCGAGAAGATTAGAAAATGACAACCACGCGCAAATAAAATCAACATCTTTTTGTAACCAGCACAATTACATTGAAATTTGTTTTCATTATCTCATTAGTCACTCACTCGCCTTTAATTGATATTAAGACAATGACATATCCTGGACACAATTTACGGTTACACCGATTTACATTAAAAACCACATTGTGATACGGCTCATTCATTTGAAAGTCAATATAAATAGATAAACAACATTTTCAGTCAAGTTGGAGCCAATTATTCGAAACATAAAACATTTACAAGCTTAGATTCCATTAGAAAAAGTTATATAAACTAATGCAATTTAAATGTTTTTTGTGCTTATTGTTTGTCTAGTCTACGCTTTGTGTTTGACTTTGAAAAAGGCTTAGTTAGTGTCGAAAGCGCTCAGGCTAGTAAATAAATTTATTCTGCATTGTTCGTTGTCAGTTTATTGCATTTATCTTAATCAGTCCCTGCCATACGCGATCTCTTGGTGAATCCAGTGCACTTGAAAGAACTTTTAATTCGCCATATGATTTGTATTCAGATCCCGTGCTTTTTTTATTAGGCATTCTTGTAAAACATTGTTTCGGTATATGATAGAGGTTCATTTAAGGAATATTTCTGATGAATCATTCAGTATATGAATGCCAGCATAATTCAGTAGGTTTGCAGGATCAACATGATCAACTTTAAGCTTTTTGTTTGAATTCATGTAAAATAATTTTCCTTCATTCAACTAATTTCTTTCTGACTGTCTGGTAAAGAACTCTTGCTTGTAACAAGAGGTGGCATCACTGTACCTAAGTACGTTACATTTTCCAAATCACAGAAGAGTTAAGTCACTTTCCCTCTTTCTTCCAACCGTATGGTTGTTGACCTAACTCACATACAATGCATCTTGTATCTAATATCTTCTAACTCTTTTGTATTCTTACAGTCCAGCTAGTAAATAATTCATGTCGCTTCTCTCTTCTACATTGCTTATAATGTAAACAGATGCTTTTGCTCGATCTTGCATTTGTTTTCTCAAAGTGAATTTCTAATTTCGAATGGTGGAACGCTTGTACGAAAAAGTTGATTCTTTAAAACAGGTTTTGAAATCATATATAGGTATAATTCTCCAAAGCATCTAATTGCTCTTTACAAGTATATTGTCGTTAAGATAGCTATGTTTAATCTTCTCGAGTATTGTCATTTAATAATGAATTTGTAAATTTTCAGAATGTTGTCTTTTAATTTCCTTTTGATAAACTATATTCACATGTACAAGAGGATGATCGGTACTATATCCAGGTTCAGTACTTCCATTTTCAATAATTGTGAACAAGGTGTTTGACACAAAGGTAAGAGAATACTCTCCAGTGCTCTACATAGATTTTCAAAGAGTCATTTGACCCGTGACTCAAAAATCTCAAGAGTCAAAATGAAAAAGCTCAAAGGTCATTTACACTTGACAGGCAGGAGTCCTAGCTGGAATTGTTCTGTATTTGTGTAGCAAACTGATTGTATCGTGGTGAATAAAGAGAAGCTATTGTACAGTATCGTGTAAGATAAACAAGCTGACAATGAGACTAACATAGTCGTTACCAATTTTTGTCCAAGCATTGTTCGTTCTTATTAGGTGCGACTGTGTGTATAGTTTGGTATATTTAGATAGGAAACGGATGATGGATACTTTGTTATATTTTTAACTTTCAACCTTGTCTATATTTAGCTCCTCAAGTAAGTTTAAATGCGAAAACATACACAAACATCTATGAAATTTATACATTTCTAAAATATCAAGGATGAACATCACAACCTATGACTTTGCATATTCAATGATATAACACAAACTGTCAGTTAATTATTTCCTACTATTTTTACCCTTTACAAATCTGGCAACAAAACATTGCGTATCGAAGTTCGGTGACGATATGGTTTGATTTTCCAGAGTCCTCGCGACACTCATACATCATCACACCATTTCCATCTCTCAAAGTATTTTCACCCTACGATCAAGTTTGGAAATATATTCTTCATCTCATCAGAGTTGACTCAAACTCTGATTATTTTGAGTCTGAGAGTGAGATAAGTCATCATTGGCAGTTCGTTTCTGACACTGAAACAGAAATTTAAATATACTTATTTGCATTTATATGTATTCTTTGAATGTAACGTCCGGTCAATTTTTACCAAATGATTCGGCAGTTAAAACACCTGAGTTTTTACAATTTCGCCGATTGAAGTAAGTTAATCACCAATAAAACACAACTGAAGTTTGTCCATTTAACTTTGACAATTGCTTTCGCGCGCAATCTCATGTTGCACAATTTTGTCTGATTGATTATGTGCTGGTCGGTAATCAAACAAATGCTGATTTTGGAATCAGAAGCTAATCCATTCAAGGTGTGTTTCCCTCTTCCTTTATTTATTTTACTTGTCGAAGTTAATTTCTAAACAGTCTAACCTTGACTACGTTATGCACGCCTAACCGTGACAACAATGACCTGTTTGTTCCGCCTAGCTCATATTGAGTTTGCATAGGTAGTATACTGTTAGTAGAGAAGGTGTAAACATACCTTTATGATATTTGCGTGCAGAGACACAAAGAACTTGTATAAGGCCGATATTGTCAACAAACCTTGCCACTGATTACGTTTAACAGACATGTTGTCTATTGTGCAGTATCACGAATACTGCTAACAAAAGCTGGTGGTGATCTGGTATAAAAATCAAGATTGAATTTCGTCATAGCAGAGTCAGAACAAAGTATGATAAAACAGGGATCTGACTTCGAGTTTAAAGAAATATTATTTGCTGCAGAAAAAGGTAAGAGAAGAGAAACGAAACCAATCTAAGAAAACGTACGTTTAGAAGGAAAGTGTAAGAAAGGCCCAGTGATGATAGGGACAAACAAGAACACACATGACAAAAAGACATAAAGTGCCACAGTCTTTGTTGGTAAATGTTTTACTAACCACATTCAGCAAGACAAGAATTACAATACAACTGTTATTATGACGAAGTACCTAGTGAAATATACTGAGAGTTCTTTAATAAATGCTTCCAATCGCAATTTTGAGCCGAATCCTAAAGATCATACCTCAAAAGTATACAAATAGCTACCATTAGGACTACCTCGGCTACTTACAAAATAAGGATTGGCCGAGAAGATTTGAATGCATCAAACTACATTCTTATTTGTAACTTTTCAATGAATCATCTCCCAATGCGATGGTATAAATAGCCGAAGGTGTTAAAATCAATGATGTTTGATTTTCTTATAAACTTCCAGCGAATGAGATATATTACTTTTTTGCAAATTACTAGGGCATGGTTTATCCGAGACATATTGTTATCTCTTGGAAATCCCCTAGGTAATCCGAATGACAATGCCATTGTTAGCTCAAACAGAACACGTGTCAAATAATATTTATGTAAGACCAAAAGTGAAATTCAAGTAACAATAAAAGAACCATTCATGGACATGCGCACAAAGAATATCCCATTATATAACCAGAAGGTGTTCAATATCAAATAATATAAATTATTTTGCCACAGCAAATGCTTTTAGTAACAGCAAAATATTAATGCCTCAAATAATTTAACAGTCAATCTAATCAAAATGTTTGATCAAATAATTTCATTGAGAATATGTTAAACCCAACAGTCAAATTAATAGACAAAAAAACCCCACAAAAATAATTGAATCAATGTTAAAATCAATGACATTTGATTTTCTTCTAAAATTCCGGCGAATGAAATATATTACTTTTCTGCATATTGCTATGGCAGGGTATATCCGAGACATTGTTATCTCGGAAATTTCCTAGGTGATCCGATTGGCAATGCCATTGTTAGCTCAAAATTTATTGATATTCAGTATCTTGTAGGAACAGGACCGTCAGGTTTTCTGGATGAGTTTCGTTGCATGCAACAGAGAGAAGAATTTACTCAGTAACAGTTTTGGATGTTTGTTACACGTTAGGTTATTGAGTCACCTTTTTGCTATTCACTGTAGACTTATGCAGGATCAGACTTACTCAAATAAATACGGTATAATAAGTTTGCTGATACGTAAAATCCTTCGGTACTTAGTTCAGTGATGAAATAAGTTTACTGCTTTTATCATGAACACGTTGAACAGTTAATTAAATGCACGATGAGTATCAGTATTATGCAAAACAACACCACACCCTTTTTGTAATTCTGTAATTTCTACTGTGACTGGATGGAATATGCTGCTACATGTCTGCGGCATGATGCCTCAGTGCTAGACATCACTATAGACTGCCACACTGCAGACAGACTAGCGATATGACTGGAAAATTGTTAAAGGTATGTTAAAAATCCAAATCTCACACACACACACACACACACACGCGCGCGCGCGCGAGCGCAAACAGAATTCTCAACCTTGTGTATTCCTTGTAAAACTGTAAAAATTCACCCAAAGGGTAAATCGTGATTCGATTCCGAATGAAGAACAATGATAAGAAAACGGGACAGACCACGCAAATTTACCCTTAATCGTGGTAGGCTAATTGACTGGAATAAATTCAAACAAATCAGTAATAAAGTAAACAGTATGAGAAAGTATAATAGGGAGCAATATATGTATAATATTGATGCACATCTTTCAGATTCTGAGAACAATGCCCCTAAACGATTTCGGAAAATTACAAAATCACATTTTGAAAGATACGTCATTTAAATTCTTTCCCACCACTTAAAGTTACACGAAAAACTGCTTCGTGTTTGCATTTATTAATTAAAACAGAATAGGCTAACTTATTAAACGAGTAGTTTACTTCGATTTCAACTAGTGAAGATATCCATCTCTGAAAAAGTAAAATATATATTTCATTCCATGTCTTTTCAATACAGCCACTGGACCTGAATGTGCGAGTCATAACGGCTAAAGGCGACAATTAAGCAATTAAAACTTCTTTTTATTCGATGGTTGGAGGAAAAGCAATTTCCAGATAAATGTAAACTTGAGCACATTCTTTCCATTCCTAAAATGGTGATTTACACGAGGTTGCCAATTATAGACCATTCTCCCTACTTAGCTGTGTTGCATAAAAGTGAAAGATGCATTTCTAAACAAGTGTACAATTAGATTCATAAAATCGGACCCACACCCGTCTCTTTGTAAATGACTCGTCTCTGCATTCTTCATCCCCATATTGTGCTGCAATAGAGCTTGTCATGAATAATGATCTAATAAAGCTGCATAAATGGTTCAAGCAATGGCTTTTAAAGCTTACTTCAGGAAATAAACAGTGGCAATGTTTTTCACGCACAAGAACGCAACAAATATTCGAGAAAGTGTTTTTGAAAAGATTAATCCAGAATATGTCGATTATCATCGATATCTTGGATTACTATTTTCATCAAGTATCAAATGAACTTGTCACATTGATAGCATTATAAAACAGCATCATTACGAAATAGCCAATTTTCAAAACCTAAACTACAAAGATGGCAGGCCAATTTTATCAAAACTATTTATAACATATTACGCTCTGGACAATCCAAAGCTTGATGCGGCACGAATAGTTTCAGGACTTCCAAAATACACTAGTAGGCAATATCTTTGAAATCTGTTGCGGACAATCTGCAAACTAGACGAAAAAGACAGAAGTTATTAACACTCAACAACATTAAAACTAGCCAACTCCGCAAAGTCTTATTGAATTATCCCAACCGTTGAGTCTGACAAAAACATATATAAACTTCAAATTATATAGTTATTTGCAATTTCAGTCTAAATTCTACCAAATCATCTTATACCTCAATAGTGGCCATCAGAAACAAAATAAGTTCAAAAATATAATTTTTCAATAACTATTTCACTTTTAATCATATTTCCAATTTCTTCCAGAAAAACGATTTGTTGGTATAAAATTACATTGTTAATTCTTCTTGAAAAGACGGTAGAAACAATGAGGGCAGGGCATGAGTCTACTATCAAAGCATTGCTTGAAAATATTAAAACAAAACTTTAGCATACTATTGACTATGACGCGGCGGCATCGTCTAGAAATGTTACATCTATGTCTTTATCCACGTAAAAGTAGGTTGGATTAAGAAGTTGTTTAAGTAGTAAGGATTATGGCGAAATCTTAACATAAATAACGTACTGTGTGTCTCATTATCCTTTTCATTTTTCCTACATTCTGCATGTATTTATTTACGAAACGTCTCTTTCGAGAGTTGACTGATTTCGGTATACTGATGCATCTGCTAGTTACAAGTCAATATGTACAGTTGTATTAGGTGAACTCTCAAATAAAACGTTCCACTGAAAATACATGTAATTGGAAGTATAGTAGTTTCACTTTATTGCCACAAATCAGATGAGATAAAAACTTTTTGACCAATGAAACTTTGTGAGTCAAGGTATAAACGTCAGCCTTGCGTGCAGCATCTGCCACATTTTCTAGCTATTTCTTATCAAAATAGATCATGACATACTATGGATGCCATTCTTGAACTTATCAGCTAATATGAGTTGTCTAAGGTTAATCTTATCAACCTTCTTGGCGGAACAATGCCTATAGAGTTGTCCTTTTACGCTTTGCAAACTCGACATTGGTTTGACCAAAGTTTGTTTTTAACAATTCTTAACCCTCTGTTGATATGTCCCAGGTACCAACGTTTATCCCTCCAAGACAAATTCATTGACTACATAATAACTGGCATATTGCTCTACTAGCAATGAAGAATCGACTTCACGAAATTTGCCAATTAGTGCATTTTGCAATAAAAATGGCCAGTTCTCTGCTGACCATCGTAAATTTTCAGCTCAGTTTTAAAAAATGCGGAAAATATTAATCTACTTCTATTGCTTTAAAAGGGGTTACTAACCGAATACCTTTGGTAAAATCAAATCATGAACAACTTGAAAAAATGTGCTGACCTTTGTGGGGGTGCTTTCTGCTTGCCATTTCTATTCTTTATTCAGTTGCATTTCCATTTCCTCTTTCTGAATTTTCATTTTCATTTGCATTTCACTTTCTTATTTCTGATTTTGAATTTCTATCATTCTTTCTGAAACGGAAGTTTTCTTAATTCTATTTCCATGTAATGTTTTAATTTCAATTCAATTACTTTCATTTCAGAACCAGAACGAGCTTTACTAATGAAACCCAAATCACTTGTATCAAAAATATTCTTTTGTACCCCATATTGTATGAAAATATTATTATTTTCTGTTTTAGGAAAGACGCTTTTACGTTCAGTATAGAGTAGTATTTGGCAAACTCCAGCAACTCGTCCTATTCTAAAAACTTCAACTCTTCCTGGGTCGGATTGTAAATAAATCTCTCCACTGTAGCTAACATTTGAAAGTTTACTGGTTTCACTGTCTGAAATCTAAATTTCCGGGACATAAAAAATTCAGAAACAAATTGAATTTAAATTTCTAAACCAATTTTAATTTATCTAAACTATTTGTCAGAAATTCGCATCCCAGAAGAGCTTCTGATTTAGCTACGATTATATGGTCATAACAAATAATTGAACTCTCTAAATTATAAAATGAAAATCTAATAGGAACATACCAGATTATGAATTAAATCCAATACATATTTCTACACAAGTCCAAAAGAATCGAGTGTCCATAAGAAGTCTAGTTCCTAGGATGTGCTGATGTGCCAACAGTCAGCAGTCTTATTGTATTGCAGTGGTATTGTCTGGAACATCTCTGAATAAATTCACAATAGTCCCATAATAATAATTTAGTCCAAAGTTAAAGTGCCCTTTGGAATTACTATGAATAAAGCAAACAAATGTTTTCCTCTGATGTAACATCCAAACACAACAATGAACACATCTGCAGATTGATATTAAAACATGAACGATGAAAATAATGAATGAATAGATCAACTCACAACCTAATATACACAGTTACGCATCTACATTGTAGTATTGTCCTACGTGACTTATGACACAATATCCCACGTCGCGACAGACCCACCTGACCCAGCCATGAGTGGGAAATTAACCGAAACTTGTATACGGGTTGATTATTAACATTGATTTAAAAGTTGTAAACACCTGTTCATATCCTATATGCACTCTGTAGAGATGAGCTAAACGTGAGAATAAAATAAATACATAACACAGTCCAACCACTAAAGTAAAACAAATACTGCAACTGGAGAAGACGAGGTCTTTTTTTAAAAAAAAAAACAAGAGCATTAGGGCCAATAAGCAAAGACGAGGATGACGCATTTTTTTCCGCTGGCAAAATGGGCTCTCACACCCGAACCGTTCCGAAATTTTTCCCCGTTTTACATTTTTCAGAATTGTTTGGATTTATAATAGAAGTCATTCCGGTCATGTAAATAGTTGGAGCCCATTAAGAAAAGAGTATACAACTAACAAGAGATATAATATGCCACGTATAGTTGGTAATAAATATGAAAATAGATATACTTACCTTTCTGCATATTGAATCTCCTCAAAATGTACTTTGTTATTTCTGCTAATCTGAATAACATTACATTTGTTCCAAACATTGGTACACAGCGTAAAATTGTACTGTAATTTATACAACTTTTCAAAGAAAAATCATATTCCAAAGCAGACTTTACCGCACTCCGAAATGAAATGAATTTGTGAAGTCTCATAACAGGTTCAACAAATAGACCGTTTCAAACAGTTGATGAAGAATTACGAAATTTAGATGAAGCTTGTTTAAAAATAAGGCTAGTGATATAATGCGAAGAGAAATATTAATAAAGTTCAATGATGATAACTACCGAAATAACGATTGGATATTTCAAAATTGGATTTGAAAGACATTTTGCATGCAAACTAGAAAACTACACAAGTGTAATAACATACGATACAAATAAGAATCACCCAAGTTTCACAACTTCTGACGGTTTACTGATCAAAACAGAATGTGGTCAGGTTGATAGATTTAGTACAAACATTTACAATGTGGATGATCAAACACACAACAAAGACTGAACCGCTAAATGTTATATGAACGTTACTGAGACGTAACAAATCGAAATTATAATGATAAAACGTTTTAAATGAAAGCTGATGCAACAATGGGTGCCACTTTGAGATATGACTGGAATAAAGATAACAGCTAGTAGCTATTGATTATTTGACTCGAGAAATTAAAAATATATTGCTGATAAATTTAATGGTAAGTATATGCCATCATTCTTTTATCATAAAACAAACTGTTCCCTACTATAATATATACCTTACGTTCTCCTCACACTCTTTCTACCTATATCTCCATTCTACCCTTATCAAGGGCTGGTAAATCATATTACTTTCTCAATTAACAATAAAATCGGAAATCCCACATTAATTTTCTGCACACGCATTCATCATACAGAAGCCGCGGTAGTTCAGTTCGTACAGCATGTGACTTCTAGTACAAGGTAACAGGTTTTGGGACTCGGAGAATAGCCCATGTCAACTACTTCGGTGTGTCCTTTGGAACAGAGTATTGGCTTTCATATCCTTAGCTTGATACAACCAAACATGAATTAAAAGTGCCATTAACACAAATGAAAGTATCCGTTATCCTCAAAATATATGTGACTATCCAAAAAATAATGCATTTACAGCTCTCGTTGGCCTTTACCTTTGTCGACAATTGGGTGATCAAATAATCTTCAACTAATTCTTGAATTTAAGGACAGAAAATAGTTTGGAACATTACCTCACATAGCGAATTTTGACATGAATATCAACATCACTTAGTATCTAGTTACCTCACACATTGAATTCTGACATGAATATCAGCCCCACATAGTATCTAGTTACCACACATATTGAATTTGGACATAAACATCAACCCCATTTAATATTTATTTACCTCACATATTGACTTTGGACATGAATATCAACCCCACTTAGTGTCTAGTTACCTCGCATATTGAGTTTGGACGTGAATATCAACCCTACTTAACAACTCGTTACCTCACATTGAATTTGGACACGTACATCAATCCCACTTTGTATCTAGCTACCTCACATATTGAATTTGGACGTGAATAGCAACCCCACTTAATATCTGGTTACTTCACATATTGAATTTGGATAGGAATATCAACCCCACTTAGTATCTAGTTACCTCACATATTGAACATGGACATGTATATCAACCCCACTTAGCATTTTGTTACCTCACATATTGAATTTGGACATGTATATCAACCCCACCCAGTATCTAGTTACCTCACTATATCTTTAAAATTTTGTACATTCTAATATATTTGAAAAATTGTCATATGAAATAAAATGTGAGCAGAGATTATATAAAGTTTGAGAGCCATAATTTCTGCATGGGATGTTTTGTATCGCGATCATACATATTATTGACATCCAGCTGTAATGGGGCAAACACATTGCACAAATGCTCCACTTTATCGACTGAATAACCTGTAGGTTAAACTGAGCAAATAAAAATACCTGTGGATTTATAGAAACCTAATAACTTTGTACTCAGCTGACTGATGTATACATGTGAATACAGCTGTGTTAATAAAGCATATTACAATGGACATCCGGTCACATTTTTAACCGCTCCGTTAATGCGACCGCATCGGATGTTGGAGGTCGCGGATTCGAACCCCGGCCTATTCATAACAAAGACTTCTAATATGGTACTAGTAGCTGCCTTGCTTGGTGCTCAGCATTAAGAGTTTATTGTTAGGACTGGTGTCAGGATAATACGATTGGGTGGGTCATGATATTATTTGTCTGCGGCATGATGCCCTAGTCCTAGACATCAGTATAAACTGCCACACTGCAGACATCATAGTGTTAATGTTACGTTAAAAATCTAAATACATAGCAACACACACTGATCACATTTTTGGAATAGCTTCATCATTCGGTCTATAGATTTAAATAGTCTATAAGGGAAAGAAAACAAAACAGAAAAGAGTTTATTGTTGGAGCTTTACTTTGAACCTGCACATTCCATACATCACCTTCAATTGTGGATTAGATACGGGAATGTCACTGAAATCTTATCTAGAAGATTTTCGCCTACAATAAAAACGGTGTTAATATCCGATTTTACAACGAAACTATATCTGCAGTTAGATTAAGAGAATTGCTATTTAAATATAGAAGTTGTTACATACTATGATTATTAAGACACCAGTGGCACGGCTGTATTATGTTACGAATTTTTAGAAACAATTACAGCTTCCATGATACACTTAACCCCTAGCGCGAGTTGTAACTCAGAGGATATCCATGTCATATATAAATTTTGTGAAACTATTTACGCTAAGAGCAAATTTGTATAATTACTTGATTCATTCAGTTACTAAACATTTTGGACCTACGTTTCCAGTGTATGTCACTTGAAAGCTGAAATATGTACATCAAAGTTTCGAAGTCAAGTTAGAATTTTGATGCCCTGATTCAGAATTGTAATGTACATTCCATGGAGGGGATACAACAACTGGACTGTTCATCGGTAAGGTTATGTAGAAAGGTGGAAGAAAAAACGCTAGTTTAAAGTTTGTATGCGTTAACCATGTTAATTGATTGGATGCACTTATTCTACGGTTGATACATATCAAATTTACCAAGGTGCATTTTAAATAAACACATGAAAAGATATTTATGTTCTTTACATAAACACTTTTTAAATTGCCTCTTAGCACCAGTAATAGCAAGAATTCTACATTCACTGCAATACCAATTTTTGTTTTCAAATATCGTACTAACTTTAAATTAAGTAAAATAACTATTATGCTGCAATTATGATCACATTTCAATTTAAGTATTTTATCATTAGTTATACTTTGACCTTTTTAAACGATTCAAAATATTTAAACGTGTCAAAATCACTAGCAACAGAGAAAGGAGAAAAGAGTTAAATCGTCCTAAATCTGAGCGATAACGTTTAAGATCAGTATATTATCGATAGTTTTACACTTCGAATAATCTATTGACATGTAATACGCATGCAACTGATAACTTATAAATAAGTAAAATCAACATTATTCATCATAAATTTGGCAATCAAAATATTACATGCATAAATCTATATTTCTGCTGTCTTTTTCAATCATTTCACATGTTTGGGCTGTTTATGATGTGCCGCACTTTAGCGTGCAGTTTTAAATATTTTGTTTTTAAATTGCACCCACTTGCGACAGAAAAATAATAACTTGTATTGAAACGCTCTGGTTTTGTAAGATAGCTAGTTGCATTGATGCATTATTAAAACCAATTAAAATTTCGCTGTATCTAATTAAAAAATATGTAAACTAAACATTTGTATATCTTTTAATTTCAACGACTAAAGACGTAAATGTAGTGATACTTCCAAGTGTAATAAGGTTGCCATTTAAGTTAATACGGAAAAAACATTTTAGTTAACATTGGGAGGTATATATTAAAAATTATGATAAATACAATTAGTATGTAATTGAAATTTTGGGAAATTTTAAATAAACAATAATTGGTATTCATCAATAATATGCCAAATTAAGTAACACACGCAACACAATTTATCCTTCTACTTTTTAAATCTTTAATTGGTCAAACATAAAGCATGCCAAATCCTTATTCTTAATTCCCCAGTCTATGTACGGTTTACAGTTCGGCTCGAGTACTGGTTCAATTACTTTTAAAATTACCTTTTACTAAACTCATATTCCAAGAAACAAAGAAAATAGTAAGTGTTGGGAAACTCCAAGATGTAACTAAAGTAGTCCACTAAGCTTATCATAACAAGATGAAATTTTGGTACAAAAGTATTCAAGTAGTATTACAATAACAATTACATCCTTGTCGGAATTTTAATAAATTTGAAGCATACAAAAATTATTTATCAGGTAGCAACAAGAGCTAGAGATCTATCTTTCTCATTTCTAAATCATGATTTATGATTCAAAAATTAAATATGCCAACGAAAGACAGTTTAGCATGAATGCAGTATATTTTTTAAAAAATCAAATTACAGCAGACAGGGAAAAGAGTTAATGTTGGGAAACTTACAAAAATGTTATAAAGCAGCTATTTACATTATAAATAAAGGTTGAAATTTGGAGGTCAATATTAAATAAATTTGAAAACTAAAATTAGTCATTAATTGAAAATTTTACACATTTTAAGTATATAAAATAAATTTCATTTGTCAAATATTTACGAAATGAACTAATGCAGGGATCTATCCTCAAGCCATCCAAATCAGTTTTAGATGACAAATAGATGAGTTTAAGTGGGGAACTTTAAGTTGATGTAAAGTAGCTGTTTAAGTTTAAGGTAATACAGGATTAAACAGGTGTATAATGATAGAAATTGGATCCGTTATACATTTAGGTTCGATGTGGTGATGAGTTCAACAGTGACAAACGATGTCTAGACTGGCTCCATAGTAGCATGACTGAATAAAATATCAGCGCAAAATTTATTTATAAACATCGATCCTGTAACTTTAATTGAATTGACACAGGATTCATGGAGTTTGTGAAGCGAAACGCGGCATTAAGACACGTTCGGGACTCTATAGTAATTTACATAACCTAAATGATAGAACAGCTATTGGTTGTTTTCACAGACGTCATGATTGTGTACGCAAATACCCACAAGACAACGCGCGCTTACCTTGCGTCCCCATTTGAGTCTCTAACAAACCTTTATCAACACGAGTCATCACGTATATTCAAGATAATAATCTGAGTTTATGTTTGATAAGGATATTTACTTAATTGAAATGATGCATTGAAATTATGTGCCCTATAGCACGAAAATAAAAACAAAACTGTAAGTTCCCTGGCTTATATCGAAAGACAGAAAAGTGAAGTTGAACAGTAATTGTACATATTGCTAGACCGAAACAATGTTACTCTCAGGTGAAAACCGGTGAAAAGAGCTACATATACCATGTTGCGACTCTACGATATATCCCTTCTTTAATTACAGAAGAGTGGTAGATGCAAAAATTAAGTTTATACTTACCATTAACTCGATTCAGCTTTAGGAATCCTGTTCCATGGAAGAATTAGATACTGTCTTCTTCACTCCACACTCATCGCATACAATCGATTATCATTTTCAAAACATTTACACTAAGTGGCACACACGTCAACGGCAAAATATGATTGGCTCATTAATACTCTCATTAATTTAACACATTAATGATTTCTAAAATGCTGCAGTCATGTTAATACCTGTTTCTGCCGGGGTACAAATAGTCTAGGGGGCCCCGAGTGGCCGAGTGGTCTAAAGCGCTGATCGTTACGGATCACTGCCATCTCACCTCTGTCTGCGTGAGTTCGAGTCCAGGCTCGGCTAACGTGGGTACGTGAGAAAGCCTGCCAGTAGCTTCTCATGGGTCGGTGGTTCTTCCCGGGGTTTTCCAGGGTTCTTCCTCCACCAATAATACTGGCCGCCATGTATAGCCTATCTTGTGCTGAAAAATGGCGTTAAACCCTATAACAACAACAACAACAACAACAAATAGTCTACATCGTGAAACGGTTCTCTGATGTATGGATGTTATTTAAGTATATAGTATGTTAGACAGGGTCCTATGTCAGAACGGGTCATGGGGGTGATCTGAGGTAGTTTTGTCACTCTATGATTTTTTACCTTCAGATTGTTGGTTTTTTTCCTCAACATCAAGCTCGCGTCGAGCACCTGTGCAAGACAGTTCACTCGAACGATGCAATAAGTATTTTCATCATCAGAAACTTCTACAGGTGAGTTTATTACATCTCCAACGTTATTTACCTTGCAGACTTTAATCGCGCGGATCAGTGTTGTCTATCGTATGTACGAGAAAAGTTAAATGAAACGATATGTTTGACCAATTACCTGAAACATTTGTGCGTATAGATCTGTAATTAACAGGTACATCAGAGCACGTAATCAATCGACTCTCTAAATAGACCACCATTTTTCAGGAGTTTCGCAAATAAATACATGCAGAATGTAGGAAAAGTGAAAAGTATAACGGGATATGCCGGACGATAGTTACGACAAGCTTTCGTCACAATCCTTACCACTTAAACAGGTTCGTTATCCGGCTCACTTTAACGGGGAGCAAGAAATAGAAGTAACATTTCAAGATAATGTCACCGCGTCATAATAAGGTTGTGCTTAAATATTTTCAATCAATGCTTTGATAGTGGTCTGCGAATGCACCCCTTGAGTTCATTGTTTGTACTGCCTTTCCAAGACGAATGAACAGCAGTAAGTTATGCCAATTTATCTTTTACTGGAAGAAATTGCGAAACCAAAATATGATGGAAAGTGGCAAAGTTATTGGGAAATTATATTGTGTAACTTTTATCACAGGTAATCATAAGTTAACGCACAAGACAACACAATAAAGACAGAATGATAAAAAATAATGTAAGTACACTTACAGTCATTGAGTTTTAAAAAGTGTCGAAAATATCTTCATTTACGTACAAAATATATTTTGAGGGTACACAGTAATCTATGAACTAAACTATTCGCCGATAGTAGTAATGTGCGGCGACTTATGCTCATATGGTCTCATATAGGTATTTTAGCCTAAAAATGTAGTCTTAAGTTTATAGTCTCAAAATGGTAACAGAGTTACAAGTGGTTGACCTCAATTTGGGTGGGGGTGACATAGTAACAGTGTTCGAGTTTTGCTCAAAGGCTCCACGGTAGGTATGTATCGGAAATCCTATGTCAAAATGGGCCCATACGGTTAGCAAAAAAATGTCAGTTTTAAAAACCGAACCCATTTTCAATAATATTAGCGTGGAGTGAAACTGTTAAGGTAGAATAAATCCTTAGATTGACGATTAATAGGTAATGGCTTGCATTGCTTGTCTTGAATCTTGGGATAAAAATATGTGAACAAATCGGCCAGAATAGGCTAAGTCAAATGTACCAAAGTCTGAAACTTAATTTTGTCAGTTGATTTAAAACGGACGATAGATCAGGACGTATTGTTTGTTATACTATTCTCCCGCCTATGGTAACATTGTGATCGTCTCCGTGCGTTCGCAGCTAAACATGTACACTATCTTCAATATGGACGGTCAAAATAGTCAAAGAGCAGTCCGCATAAAGGTTGAAATGGTATTGTTGTCTATTTTCTTTAGCTCAGAAACTAGGTGTGCATCTATGGCCAAATGACACTGTAATAAACGATTGGTGATCAAGACTTACGTTACAATGATGTCAACCTTGAATCATTACCGATTTGTTATTCGTATGTATGTCTGTGTCTGTGTTTACAACCAAATTTCAAACGCCTCGCTCCCCACTTCCTTGTGCTTGTATTGTAGATTTATGAAAAAGGGCATAGTAGTGTGTCTATAAACATTCTTTTCCGAGAAATACCTGTGTGTAATTGTATAGTATGTTTGTGAGGAATAGTAGTGTGTCTGTAAGCACTCCTATCATTATATGATAGTATGTTTCCCATGTATGTAAGTACAGAATGTACATAAACACTCCTTATTCTTATGTAAACCTATATAAAAATTGAGAGATAGTTTCCTATAGATCCGCGCAATATTACCTTTAGATACGTTGGTCTTCTGTGTTTTTGTGAACTGCATTTTGAAATTAGGGATGTTTCTTTCACATCCGTGCTTCAGGCGTATAAAGTGATGCGTTCATCAGTACCATCGATTGTCAACCAAGACAGTTAAAAGCACGTATTTAAGCAAGAACTGAGATACAACAAGCTATATGACAATGAAAAATAATATATTATCACATATATGAAGATTTCCTCAAGTTTACAATCTATCCAATGCTGACAAACCTTTAGCAGAATTTTATGCTGAATCTTTTAACAACTGATGTATAAAAAGTAACGGTTTAAATAAATCTTTCTAACACTATATCCTCGGTTGTTAACATAGGCTAGTTTTGTAGTTTAGACACACGTTCTGTTTTATTTGAAACCCTCATATATTGAAGCTAATGTGAAAAAAGTGTGCACAGCGAGAAAAGAAAAGGTCTTCATGTCATAAACAGATATCATCAGTTAAGTGGTGAGTGTGTATTCTTGACATCATCTCTACTTTCAGTGCGACCGAACGTGTACACGACACTTTTCACAAGTATAAATGAAATCTTTCCAGGTAATCAAATGCAAAACTAGTCGGCACATAATTACTTCAATTTTAATATATAATTGACCCACTGCTGTATTTGGAATACAATGTTTGCTCTGCAAACACATAATACATATTTATAACACAAATACATGCAAATCACATATTCAAATGAAACAATATAGATGTCACTTTGTAAAACAAACCTGCAACTTTCCGGCATATCGTTTCATTTTCTCTCAGTCCATTGTCGATGTCGAGCCAATATCAGTTTTAGATTGTTCATTTTTCAAGCACGTTACCCAGTCAGAGCACAAATGGAGTGTATGCACTATCTCGATGATCCAGCTCTCTCAGAAATGCTGAGGAGTAGAAGTGCTAAAAGGATATCGATTTACCAGGAAATAAGGACTGATGCCAAATCGTATCAATTCATCAGCTAGGTTTCCCGCTCGTGCTAGGAAGTACACTCTATCTGCAGGCCTCGCAAATACCTAATTCACTTGTGCCTTTTCATCAAATGAACTATTCTTTGGAGTTCTGAAACATGAGTTACCATTCTTTGCTCAGTGATCCATAACTAGCAAATTGTGCAATGAGTAGAAATACATCTACTTCAGAGATGGGCGCCGGTTATAAACGTACCAGGCTAACGAAGAAACAGCTATGTTGTCGTAGCCTGGACATAGTCGAGTATACGAGGTGATCCTATACCTTGTAATGGAGCAAATAAAACCATTATCAAATTCAAAAAGAACAAATAAGTTCATAAATATATTACCTAATCAGAGTTAGATTTCTCAATAAGTTTGGTTTATGATAAAGATGTTAAGCCTATATAAAGTAAAATAAATTGGTATTTTTACACTAACTGCACTTTATCCGCCATGACTAATAATACGAGATTACCTCGGTAATTCGTTTTCCAAATAAAGCTTGTTTATCCATATTTGAATATTCTACGATGCATTAGTAATTATTAAATGACATAGCCCAAATAGCAACCACAAGTATGATTCTTATGAGTCAATAAGAAGATCAATATAATCCAAGCAATTTTTCTAGTAAATTTTTTTGCACTTTCATCGATATAGATAATGTGTGTTCATTGAGGCTGATATCTTTACCTCGGTCAGACACCATCTTATCCATTGTCAACGCTCTTTCCTATCGAGACATTCAAGTTTTAGGCGAGTTATGTATTTTGATGTTGATAGTGACAACAAATCGTACCTCACCCCGTTTTGATTCATCACACATTTTTGTGATATGAATGATGTTGGAGTTATTGTAGATATGAGGAAAAGACAGTCGTATTGCAAATAAAATGTACAACTAAATGCAGTTGTTTACTTATATCACAAAACATATGGATTCAGTACGCAACATCAAACTGTGATAAATCTTAACTTCTTCTTTATCTATGTGACATTATGTATTGTTGTTTCAAATAACTGACTGTACTAAAGTGTGGTTTAATAGCCACAAAGTTAATATTTTCTGCCAACTGTGTTATCCTTCTGAATTATTATCATTATTATTATTATTATTATTATTATTATTATTATTATTATTGTGCATGTTTCTGTTGAAAACATCTAATTTTGAGCTTGTAGGGAAAGCCAAAGATTTCATTTGGTGTGGGAATATTTATTGCAAGTGACTGTATTATTGGAAAGTCAACGGTCGTAATTTACTTGTACGGACACCGGAGGATGGAGTTATTCATTGAGATACCCTGATTATACTTCCTTTTTATCTTATAGAGTCTTAATGTCTTTTGTCTCTTTCCTCTACGTTGCAGAGATTACCTATTAATGTATTCTGGAAAGCATGCAAATAATTTTGCCGTTTCAAGCTAAGGTTTATCTAGCTTTTAATGAATCTATCAACGAGCATCCATCCTAAATTACTTTAGCATATTCCAACATAAACCTGATTTCAGTGTTTGAGAGTTTGATAAAATTTGCGACGTTTTTATTTAGATTTCGAAGCCATTCGATGTGATGATCTGTTTAACGTGCTATCAGTATAACAAGTACATTTGATATTTAATGAAAGTATTAATGCAGTAGTGAAAATCCACATAATTAAGATCAGTATTTTCAAGCACTCTTTCGGGAATATTTGTTGGGTTATTTTTCTTGTTACTCTCTTTGGTTTATTTTTCTTCTAGGGGCGGGGAGAATACACTAAAAGAGCCATTATTTATCATTAATACTATCTCAGCACAATTAAGTTGAGAATCTGCGGAGACGAGTCACTCATCTTCACAAAGATGTATAAGAAAGTTTATATCATCGGCAATATCGTTTATGTAGACTAGAAATAATCACACCATCATCTACAATCATTTCTTGTGAATACGTATCATGCAAAAGGATCGTGTGCTTTATATTGCTTAGATAATATTCAAACCATTTCATCAAATTACCTGTAAAACCGTGTTCGTTCAGATTAAATAACAAGCCTCCATGCTAGACGCTATCAAAATATTTTGACCGATCACAAAATACAACAAAAGAATGTTGAGATTCTTCCAGTGACTTACAACTACAATAATGCAGTTCAGCAAATTAAAAAAAAAAAAACAGTGTAGTTACCGAGAAGAAATCATTATTGATACTTGCAAAGAAACAGGGCTATGAAAATAATTAAACACACGTTTAAAAATACATATTTCAGAATGTTGTCCGACACAAAATATTTTTAAAAAAAGACAATATTGTCTGTTTGTACAAAAAATAACTGCATTTCTATTTGATAGCAATATGTAGACTACGGTTCAACTTCACTTTTCTGTCTTTCGATATAAGCCAGGGAACTTAGTTTTATTTTTGTTTTCGTGCTATCGAGGCACGTAACTTCAAGTATGATCTATGTATCATTTCAGTTAAGTAAATATCCTTATTGACAATAAAATCAGATTATTATCTTGAATAGACGTGATGACTAGTGTTAATAAAGGTTTGTTAGGGACTCGAATGACGGCGCAAGGTATGCGCGCGTTGCATTGTGGGTATTTGCGTACACAATCATGACGTCTCTGAAAACAACCCATAGACAATTTGTTTTCCTTTCTCTTGATATCGAAATAGTGTCGAAAGGTTGAACATAGGCCAAATATCTTTCACTAAATTCCATTCAGATGCCATGTTGGCATACGTCACATCCGCATGTGTCAAAAGTTAATTAAAGGTTCGTAAATTTAATTATATTTGTAATATTTGCAATTAATTTTATGTCACCTATTTTGTAAAAGGAACAAATAATAATTTATAATTTTAGAACATTCCCTACTAACGGAAACCACTGTGCTGGTGCAGTGAAAATTACCATAATTACCATAGGATACAAATACAGCGGTAAACCGGTATACCGCACACCCTGTACTATTTCATGAAAAAGTCTGTACAAGTTTATTCCTTGTGAAATTATGAAAGGACAATTTGGGAGAGGGAGAAAATGGATTATGCCTGTTGAGCAAAATGGCGATATCACAGCGAAACTAGTGACTAAACTTATTATTTTCTCCACATCATAGGCATGCGGACGAAGGTAAGAGAGTTTCACCGTAGCACATAAATTAGTGTTGGATCATTATTTCTCTTACGTGTTGGTGATACGTGAGTGTGGGGCTGAAACACCCGACGTTTTTTTACAGCGTCATTGTCAGTCAGTACGAACTTATATCAGCCGGTCACTTAACTTCCGAATAATCTATGGAATATTACAAGTCATTCGTATTAGTATATACCTATCTTTGAGAAAAAACTCTTTATTTCACGGTATCGGAAAAGAAGTAAATATTCACAAAAGCTCAGTAAACGTCTCCTATAAAATTTCTTTGATGAATCATTACCGCTCTGTCATAGCACATGATAATCAGAAAACAGGTGTTCCTTGTCGTTCTCTCCGTTTTCATCAATCAGCAAAGTGCGCATGCCTATTTCGAACAGAAGGTATTGTTTGGTGACATAAAAACACAGGTTAAATGTTATCAGCAAGATGAGTTATCTTTAATTATTATCATCATACATAATTTCTTTGGCTTTAAAGCTGTTATCTTTTTGTATGTTTTCTACGAACCTATGGACATAATGGTGCTGTTTTAGGTTGTTACAAATCTATTCTCTTAAACTGATTTACAGAAAAGAGTGAAAAGCTTTGTAAAATTCAGCAAGTAATTTATTTCCCAAGAAGAGTGAAATCCCAAAATAATCCTAGAGTAACAGACACAAGTCCCAACAATTTAAAATCCTGAATAAAATTTAGTAGAAGTCGAAATTAAATCCAAAGATGAAGGTGCCGTGTCTGTTGTAACCTGTATAATGCTGATGTGTCAACAGTCTTGTGTTGAATCACAGTAATATAATGTCATGTTTGAATTCACTATAAATTCCAATGAATGTCTCTGTCCAAGAATGTTATCAGAGACTTTTGTATTTCCAGAGAAAATAATCATTTGAATTCAATAATGTGAAGAAATATGTTCCAGTCCAAACGAATTACCGGTCACAACATATAATACAACTAGATTGTTATAGATCTTAAAGCACGAATTAATTTTCCCTTTAGTGAAAATATTATATCGTCCTCTACTTAACCCCAGGTCACAATTAGCATTTTCTAGAAGACTTATAACCTAATTGAAAATAATCTTCTAGAATGATCCTAATGTTTACAAAATAAAAATGTTAGTTATTATTAGAAACATATTACTAAAAATGCAAGACAGAACGTCCACTGTGTCAGGTACATCAGTTAAATTACAATAACCTATACCTTACCCAAGTAAACTTATTTACTTCTGTTAATAATGATCCTGATATTAAACCCATACACATGGGGATTAATATAGCTGTGTATTAGTTGTATTAGTTGTATACTTAATAATTAAAATATCAATTCAGGACAAGCAGAAAATAAACTCGATTTTTTACAAGGTCAAGTCCAATATGCAATGTTATATTAAAATGGTATGTAATAAAATTAAAAAAGGAACTATAAAAAAACTATTTAAAAAATCTTAACTATAAAACAATGCAAATTAAATATACATGGCACTGTAACCTCTAACCTGGTCGATATTTTACCTGGTATGAATCGGATGGGTATCACCACTTGCAGGTGTCCAAATGAACTGCATCTTTAACTTAATGTAATAACAAGACAGGTTATAGAACAAATATGTTTTGTCTTATGTACATTTAAATTTGTATAGTGTATTGGCTTTTCTCCCTATATATATAACTGTATTGTATAACTGACCTTTTGCCTTTTGACCTTTGTCAATAATTGAGGAATGGAGTTTGGGTTTACATACCGAACAAGACATTTTTTTAATTTTAATCGAATATGTGTGTGTGTGTGTGTGTGTGTGTGTGTGTGTGTGTGTGTGTGATTTGGATTTTTAACGTAGAATAATGTCCCACCCAGTCACATTATCCTGACACCAGGCCGACCAGTCCCAACAATAACCTCTTAATGCTGAGCGCCAAGCGAGGCAGCAGTTAGTATCATTTTTGTAAGTCTTTGGTATAACTCGGCCGAGGATCCAACCCACGACCTCCCGCATCCGAGGCGGACGCTCTAACCACTAGGTCACCAGAGCGGTCGCAGAATTTGATAGAGAAGAATTTTTGGATAAATGTGCTTTGAGTTTATGAGTAAGTCGTTATCTGGCTCTGAAATGAAATCAGAAGAATTGAAATTAAAACACCAGATGAAAATAAAATTACGAAAGCCTCAGATTTAAAAGAAAATAATAAAAATTCCAAGTCAGAAAATGGAAAGAGAGAGACAAATGCAATTGCAGAAAGAGAAAAGGGAAAGAGAGAAAAAAAATAGAAGATAGGCAAATGCAAATGCCAATATAAAAAGAACAGGAAATACAGATGCAGAGAAAAAGAGGTAAAGAAGAAAGAAAATGCGATTTATATTAAAGGAATTAGACCTAGGAATCGGAAATCACCCCACCCTCCCCTTTACATACAGGTTCAGTTTTTGATGCTACCAGAAATATAAGCTTAGTACCCTCTTTTAAAGAAATAGATTAATATATTCCTAATTTGGAGAAAATTGCTGAAAATTTGAAATAGCCAAGAGAGCACCGGACTTAACACTGATATTACAAAGCGTACTTACTGGCGAAGCTCGCGATGCCAATAGTTCACTTTCCGTACAACAACGTACTAACTATGCTGTGGTTACGGAATGTATCTTGAAGGGTATGAGTTAGTATATGAGGCATATCGACAAAGGTTTAAGAAAACTTAAACTGGACAGACCCATGTCGAATTTGTAAGGAAAAATAACAAGTGTTGTATAGATAGTGCTCAGCAAAGAAGATTGATCAAGATTCTCGATATCCTAGGACAACTGATATTAGTTTATCAGTTCAAAAATTGTTCCCATAGAGACGTCAAGACCTACTTTGATGAGTAAAAAGTAGATACTTTAGAAATAGCTGCTTGTACAGCTGACTCTTCCTTGACTCACAAAGTTTCATTTATCAATAAATCTTTCTCGTTTTGTTTTGGTAATAAAACCATCGCACTCACATACAAGTACTTTCAAATCTCAATCTGGTACAACTTTAAGGAATAAAACTTCTATCTTCCTACTTGCATATATTACAAGAAGAATCTTCACGTCATTTCTGAGTGTTACAGACTGGAAAATAAGCAACAGAATAACTACAGGGTTATTCCAAATGCTCTAACATCAAATAGGCCATTGTCTAAGTGATGTACTGAAAGCAATACTGTTATGGTGTTATGTATATCTCTATTTTTGTAGCTCTCGATTCATGGCTGTATCTATGTTATGTTTAGTTTGTAGTTTTTATTTATGCCTATAAATTGTAATGATCAACAGTAGTCTTGATATTAGAAAGCTAATTTTATGTACTTGGAATTAAAATTCTATTTTAAGATATTACGATTGTAGATTACATAGGATCTATAAAATAGATGTATCATGTTTTTAATAATAAACCTATTGACAACTTTGGGGTAATTTCTCATTAACTGGAGGGTCTAGGTCAAGTTGGTTCTTAGAAGAATTAGGTATTTTCCTATTGGATCAGTTAGGTCCCATGAATATGTATTTTCTAATATTAGATTGAGTAGTAAAATCTGTCGCGTGGTGTATCTTGTGAATGTTGTCGTGATAAAAGGTGTATTTGGTTTGCTTCTTTCTGTTATTTAGTTTGTGACCATTGGGTCGTAACATAAATTGGGGACTCGTCCAGGATACAAATTTTAGAACTATGTCAGAAAACGTTATTTTTGAAATTTAACTTTAGTTCACTTTCTTTGTTCCTGGTCTTTGGATTTTACACGATGTAACAACAAGCTTTCACAATCTCATCTAGGGTGGAGATTTTTGTTCCCAATCCAACCCGGAAAATGCTAGAATATTTGAAATTAGAACCTGAGCTTGAAAGGTTGGAAATGCAACTGCGACTAAAATAATTAAGACTGGCAAGCAGTATGCATTCCCGTCACGAAAGTTCAGTTTTTGATTATATCAATGATATTAGATTAGTACTCACTTCTAAAGAAATACACACAGATAAATATTTTTCATATTTTGAAAATGTTCCTTATTCCTTCATGATGAACTGGGTTCAATCATCTTCAAATATGACTTCCTAGCTGAACCATAAACAACGCAACCATAGTCCAGTTTGGAGCGAATAAACGATCGATATAAATTGAGGATGACATTTCTATCAGCACTCCAGTCAGTGTGCGCCACTACTTTAAGTTGATCTAGAGATTTTAAGCATTTAGCTTTCAAGTTGTTTAGGTGTGGAATAAAAGTCAGTTTTCTGTCGAAGATAATACCTAAAAGCTTTGTTTCCTCAACAACTGGAATAAGTGTTCCGTCCAACGTGAGTTTAGGTTCATCATGATGTCTATATAACTCACAGAAATGCATACATACCGCTTTTGATTTCGAAAATTTGAAACCTTTAGTACTGGCCCAATTTTGAATCTTGTTGATATTTTGCTGTAGCTGTCTTTCAATTGTATGCATGTGCTTTGATCGGTAACATATTAGTTAGAAAATCATCAACGAATAAGCAGGGTGGAGCCCACTCGTACCTTGAATTCTCTGTCTGAGAGAAAGTTTGATATGAAAGAGGGCAGACGGCCTTTTAGACCCAGATCGTGCAAGTCATTTAGTATCACGTACTTCCATGTCGTGTCATAGGCCTTTTCTAAATCAAAGAAAACCGCTACTAAATGTTCCTTCTTGATAATTGCGTCGCGAATAAATGTTTCCAGTTTAACCAGATGATCATTGGCGCTACGGCCATAACGAAAGCCACTTTGGAAACGAGATATTAAATTGTTAGTTTCCAAGTACGATACAAGCCGAGAATTGATCATTCGCTCCGTTGTTTTCCACTCACAGCCCGTCAGTGTAATGAGTAGATAGCTGGTAGGATCTGCTCTATCTTTACCTGGTTTGCGAACTGGTATTACTGTTGCTTCTTTCCAAATTTTTGATACATTAACAGTAATCCATAAATCATTGAATATTTCCAGAAGAATTGTTAACGATGGTTCTGGTAGGTGTTTTAAAACCTGTTAATGTATTTCGTCAGACCCAGCGGATGTATCATGGGCCTTATTCAAAGATTCCTTAAGCTCGAGCAGTGAAAACGGTTGATTATCACTTTCTGAGTTATTCGATGTGAATTTCAACCGTGTCTTTTCCTTTTGAATTTTCATTTTCGTAAGGCTTCTGAATAACTAGATGATGAGGAATTTTTAAAGAAACTATCAGCAAGTATATTAACTATGTCATGTTTGGAATTGAAATTCTTGTTGTTTAGTTTCAGATGTCGGAAAGAATTGTGTTTTCCCTTTCCATTTTTTTTTTCGGTTATTGTCCCAAACTTTCTTTATTGAGGAACGAGAGTTTAAAGTTGAAACATATGTTTCCATTATGCTCTTTTACTTTCTTTAATCGTGCTTCTAGCTTTGGCCCGAACAATACGGTAGTTAATTAAATTTTTGGGCGTTGAATAGTTATTAAAATTTTTTTCAGTGCTTCTCGGCGTTCTCAAATGGCCTCTTTACATTTCTGCGGTTCGTTTACAGTTCGTGAGGACTTAGGAATGGATTCTTCTGCAATCTCGATTAAGACAGAAGTAAAATACTGATAAGGGTCATTCTTATTTAAAACAGAATCCCTGTTAAGCATAGCTGTCCCGAACAATACGGTACTTAATTAAATTTTCAGGCGTTGGAAGATTCTTAAATATTTTCAGCGCTTCTCGGCGCCGTCTAATGGCCTCTTTACATTCTTTGGTGAACTACGGTTTTTAGGTTCTTTTACAGTTCGGTGAGGACTTGGGAATGGATTTTTCTGCAATCTCGATCAAGACAGAAGTAAAGTACTGAAAAGGGTCACTGTCATTTAAAACGGTATCCCTGTTAAGTCTAGCTGTACAAAGTGTTTCAAACTTGGCCCAGTCGGCCTTCTTTATATTCCATTGTGGAATCGCTCATCAATTGTAATGTTGGTGTTCTTAAGAGAGATTGAGAAGTACTCACTGCTGTGAAGGTCGTCAACGACGACGTTTTAGATTGTATAACCATGAAGCGTGGAAATGACTCCACACTACATGGTTCGTCATCTGAGTCAGATACAATGTTCGTTCGTTTGTTTTGGTTTTGTTTTAATTATCCATGTTGGTTTGTTTACAATTCAGCACCCGTGCTCCCCGCCACCATGGAGCCAAACAAGGGGACACTTTTCAAGTGCCAGGGATACACAGATGTTTTACTCAGTCGGTAAAATTACCTCCTGATTGACCCGTTAAGCCACCGACTTCTAGGAATTCTTCTAAGAGTTGGGAAAGGGAACGCTAAAGAGATAGACTGTAGGGGCAACGGTGGTATCAAGAGATATACATCGAAAAAGGAAAAGAAAGTCAGCGAGTAAATAAAGACTTACTAGGGCTCGGCGTGACCGGCCGATTTGTCGAGACCGGGCCCATCCCGACCACCCGTCTAGAAGAAGTAGAGACCAAAGCAGTGTATTGCATCGGAAAGCCTCTGCTCAACTACCAGGATACTTTCCTCCCCCGACACGGGATGCAACCCACGGCAAACGGGTTTCCTCTGCTTAGTCGCCTCGTACGACACGTAGTGAGGACACGTCGGGCCAATTCGACAGCCCCGGACCCGCAGCATACATCCCATGTGAAAGTCTTCTCCCTCAAGCGAACGAACCACCTTTGTCACATCGTAGAGAAATGCTTTCCGCACAGTATGCTCTCAAATTAAGATCAAACCCTCTGAACCCTGCTTTTTCGGCTGTTTTTCAACCCAAATACAAAACCTTATACGAAAATAAACCAAACGCCATACATTCTTTTGGCATTAGAATATCATCCAGCCTTGACAGCATCAAAATTGATCTTTCTAAAATTCAGAAAATGTCCATCTCCGAAGCATCTCCCTGGCTACTTAAACAAACAAAAATACTTTTTACGCTACACGATGGAACAAATCGGAGACAGTCTCATCCATCTTCCACATCTCTTATAATGAACTCCTCACCGAATTTAAAAACTACACAAGAATTTATATTGATGGATCAAAGGATGAGGAAAAGACTTTTGCAGCCTTCGTTAGCGGAAAACACACAACAAAAGTTCACATACCAAATGTTACATCAATTTTTTCAGCCGAAATCAGAGTAATAGACCTTGCTCTGTAATACATCGAAAACAAACCTATTTTAAACAGCATTATCTTCTCCGACTCGCTATCATTACTTCAGTCACTACACAATAGAAAACTGGAGAACCCATTATTAACCAATATTCGCCTCAAAAATACTGAGCTGTATACCTCCCACAATATAGTATACTACTGGTTACCTGGCCATATTAGTATTAAAGGTAATGTAAAAGCAGATCGCGCTGCTAAAATGGCCCTATCCCAAGAAACATCTGATATTAAAATGCCATATACTGCTTTTAAAAATAGTATCAAGTAGGCTTTACGTCAGAAATGGCAGGCATCATGGGGTGATGCAGTGAATAACAAACTTCATGCCATCAAGCCAACCCTACGAAAATGGACTTCTTTCTACAGAACCATCCCTTGGGAGGAGGTAGTCATTGCAAAAACTAGACTTAGTCATGTTTATATAACCCACTCCAACATGCTAAGAGGCGAAGACCCACTAGAGTGCGTTTCTTGCAATGAACCATTCACTGTTAATCACTTTATGATGGAGAGTTTCGACCTCCAACCTACGCGCGATCAGTACTCCAATGTGCATGAGATGAAGGAACTTTTTTGATACAATAAACGTCACTTGTATTATAGAATTCCTGAAAGAAGTAAACATTTATTCTAAGCTATAACTTTTATGCTATCACCTTGAGCATTTTTATGTAATGTATATACCGTCCTTTATATTCAACACCTTTACATCTGTCTTCGTTAACACACTCCATTTATATTTCCCGTTGATGGGGAAACTTTATATCTTACCGTAGTAGTATATGTAGTTGATGATCCTCTCTCAGAGACCCCCCCCCCGCCCCCCAAAACGTTGTATGTTAACATTTTTGTCAGCAGTCCTTTTTAGCTCAAAATAATGACTTTTACACGATAACACATTTTCTGACAAAAATATGCTTTGTGGGCAGGGAGGGTCTCTGAGATAGGATGCATCAACTACATCTACTACTACGTACTTATTAGTCAAAATGTTATATTAAACAAATGAAATATTATATATATATATATATAATGTCATACTCAATAAGAAATGTTGGATTTGATCTAACAAATAGATTTTGTAAAAGATTTAATTTGATCAAAGCAGCGTCAGCATATACTGGTATAAAACCTAAAATAATAAGCGATTGCATTAAAAAAGTAGGCTATCATATATCGCCGAAATATGGATCAGTATGGTTATTCGCGACTGAAAATGATATGAGAATAGCGGGTTGGGCAGATGATGTGATGACATTTATCGATAACATGGTCGATATATTATTTGATAAGGATATTTCTAAAGCCATATGTAAACAAGGTTCCACTATCCAGGATCCCCTACCCCTTCAAAACTTTCTATAGTAACATTTTGTTAAAAATATTTTCACTTACCTCTGTTCACGTATAATCCTATAACAGAAATGACAACGAATAAAATTCTAACTGTGTTTTATATATCGTTATTTTGGGGAAATCTATTTCAGTAGGCGTTTTAAGAAAAAACCATTGGAAATTCCTTATCTTTGACTTTGATTTGGAGTGGGCGTTATATTTTAGGAAAATCTATTGCAAATTGACCTGATTTTGGCGTTATATTCTAAAAAATCCATTGGAAATCCCCTATATTTAACCTGATTTTGACGTCATTTTAGGAAATTCCCCGTCTTTAACCTTGATTTAGTTATTATGGGAATTTTGTATGGTCATATGACAGTATAGAAATTCCGTTTGGACACTATAAAGACAGTTAGAATTTTCCTTTGTGATCATATCTACTACAGTATTACGTTGACGACGAAGGTAAGTGAATGTTGCTAAGAGACATTAATATAATCGATAAGTTTACAAATTCGCATGCTATATAATGCCGTCTAATAATAACTCGAAACTAAGTACATGTCTTGTTTTGAGTCAGAATAATATATAGTTACGTTTTCAGCTGCAATTGTGATAGAACTTGGGTCTGTCTATATATATGTTATGCATAACATTAACTTAGCACAACAAACACGACAACTGTTTGTTACTAAGCTATGCTTGACAGAGTTGTCTCGCTTAATCATCTGATTGTCATAGCCAAAAATACAGTGTAAAAGCAACGTTAAAATCTAAATCACACACATATGCTATGTTCGATTACTACAAAACTTAGCTGGAACAGTATTAAAACACAGATATAGTTATATTTCTAATCCTATGGAAAGTATGTCCACATTTGCTATTAAGTATAACATGTTTTCGTAATTATATAACAAGAATTTAATTCTGCCAGATACCTTACGGCTACTTTCGAATAGCTCTTTCATTGCTAATTTGCTAAGAAGATATTTGTTACCTTTTGCAAAAACTTTTGACCTGTCCAGGTCGATATTAATTTTTGTGTACAGACCTTGGCTTATTGGATTATGTAAATTTTCATATTTTTGTGCAAGCTCGTCTCGCAGATTTTCTAGATACGGAAAATACTCGCTATCGTCTGTTCTAATAAGAGAAAGTTTTATTCTATCAAATTTACTAAAACAAATACCTGAAACTTCATCATTAAGTTCAAATGATAACTGTTGGTTATTTACCATTATTTTTTTTATTTTGCTATTAACTCCATCGGCTAATGTTAAATTTTCAAACATTATTTCTGATGCTTAGACAATATTACTTAAATAATGTCCAAGCGCGAGAGTATTAAGTCCGTCTTTGCAATACCTTTTATCATCGAAATTACTTAGTCCACGTTTTATAATTGTATTCGTTTCAAGCTTATGATAATTAGTCCTAATTACATTGGTTTTAATAAAACTGACGCTATTGTTAAGAGCAGCTTTGAAATCCTCAAAATGCATCATTTTTTTCACATATCCGCGAGGGATACCTTTAGCTTTCTTGGTCAGTTTATTGTCATCTAATATGACAGCATACATTTTGCTTCTTAGTCCAACAAACTCTCTCACAGGTACAAACATAAACTCATCTTTCATTTTTCCAATAACTTTCTTGTTAGAATTATCATGAAATTCACTACAAGTTGGATAATCTGATAAATCGAACAAATCTTTATTATCGTAAATATTCTGATAGACATTATCACATTTTATATTATATACTAACGAGTCAGTATCAGTAAATAGCAACTCCGAATCTGGCCACATTTTTTTGGTAAAATTATAATGAAAATCGTACATCAGCCACTTTGATATATCAAGTACAGCTGCACCAACATAAATTGGCTTATTTAACTTTAAATTTGTCTTTCGTCGTTGTATTGCGGCAAGATTTCCATTAAATATTTTCATACTAACAAAACCATCGTCGCTAACTAATTTATTTCTGCGATTGATATCATTAACGATCTCAATCGAAACTCTCCGGCGTATATTTTCCATAGTCTTACCAAACACTGAGTTGTTCATTAACTTGAAAAAGTTTTTCTCAAATTCGGTTTTAGCTACGGCACGACGTTTCGTATTTAAGTCAATATAATCCGCCATCCACCGCGACTGATTAAACTTTAACACGCGATGGACTTTTCTCAGAATTAGTCCAGCATCTGCTGCTTGCTTTAGATTTTTGTAATGCATGACGTAATTTCTTTTATCTAACAAATTTGGAACTAGCTTGTTAACGATAGAACATTTTGCTGTTGTCATTGCTCGTTGTTCAGGCGATAATAAACTGTAATCAATCGTCATCGACTCTGCGCAAAACGGATAGTCGTTATGTAGATCGTGTAACGAACTGGGATAGTTTAGATCAACTTCAACAAAGTATGAAATATCTTTCGGAAGATTTTTTTCAGTTTCTTTAAGAAATTGGTTTGGAGTTATCCAATGAAACCCACCGAAAGGCATTGGCTGTGACATGGCCCACCCATACAAATTCACACAATCGAGATAAATAATGTAACTCGACGGACGATTTTTATCATAACGTTTCAAATATTTATTATTAGCCGCTGCATATTTTTTTGTTATGACGCTAATTCCGCCTCTGATGCCTTTTTCAATAAAGTTAAACATATCGACATCTGTTAAGAGATCTAATTCTATTTTGTTAGTTTTTAGTAGAGCGTCCCAAGACAGCCCCGGAGCAGAATAATACCAACAGGAGTCTAATCCGTAATTTGCATGACTAACCTGACGAAAATTTTCGAAAACATCTGCTAGCAATAATACATCAGTTTTTAGATATAAATCGTGATAATCGACAAATGTTTTACAGGCAAATTTATTCTACATATCTTGTGCATATTTATACTCGTCGTCGCTGATGTTTGCATTCTTGAGCTGCGAGTAAAATTTATCTTTGTCAAGTAGAGAAGTTTCATTAAATCTGCTCCAATCGTCAAGGTACTCATAAGGAAAGATACCTTTTTTTGTCAGATCAACATAGTTTTCACCGAAGCAGCTGCGCAGATTATTGAAATTACTGCAGCCTTTAACGAGCTTGTCTAATGATGCTGCCATAAATTGCATGCTGTCGATAAAGCGCAATTTGACGAGGGTCACCGACATATACTTTTCAAAATTATTTGGAATACATTTTATCACGTTATTCAATTTTAGTTTAGCTTTAATGTTTTCATCACCAAAAGCTTCTACAATTATGTTACTGTCATAGCCACGAAAGTTATGTAAAACTACGGGAATAAAATCTGGAGCATGAAATTTCAAATTGCAACTGTTATGAGCTGCTCCGCGATATTGGCCGGTCAAATGACAGTGATCTCGCACCTTGGAGTCCTCCAGCAACTGTTCGCAAATATGACAACTAACTGCCTCATCAAAGTCGAGTTGTTGTTTAGACGTTATTCTGATCGGAGTTGTTCTAAGTAATCTGTTAGAAATTTTATTAACTTCGTCTATTAAATTTTTTAGTAACCACACGGCAGGATTTTCACCTCTATATAACCTTATTGGAGATGAAAATTTATCGCTGGCGCAACAAACTACTTTATAAGCTACACCGCAAGGAATATGCTGTTGTATTTTTCTGGTACTTGATTTGTTCGGATTATTTTCAGCTCCAGCCATGGGAACGAGTAGACACTCGAAATCGGCGTAAATAACAAAAGGAATACTTAGTTTATGATTATAATTTTTAAATTTTAATATTTTTTCTTTTTCGCTAGGCATAGTTATTTTTTGAACGTTGACGCAGTATTTGAGATGCTCTTGAAGTCTTTTATTGCTACTAAATCCGTGTAGACATCTATAACAGAAATATTTCTTGTTTTTGTTTTTACTGTACTGTCCTCCAACTAATCCGTTAAAGTTTTTTTATCCAACAGTAATGTCCCTGAAAAAATAATAAATTTATTGTTTTTTGCGAAGCATTTTCTGAGATATATCTAGGGTAAACATTTTCCTTCTCGTCTAGTCCGAAAACATTTACTGAGATACCGTTTTGTTTTTCGAACTTTGGTATATTATTTTCTGCTACTGGAAAGTTGGTGCCATCAAAATTTAGTTCGTTCTTGTGCGGAAAATACTTGTTGACGCGATCGGAATTTTGTTCTTTGGGAAACATCGCGGAAAGAAAAGACCACTGGAAACATTTGTCATCGTTGTTTTTGACATTTATACAGCACTTTTTGTTCTTAATTTTTTGAGGAAGATCGACGTACAAATTACCGCGAAGTACGTTATATTTTGCTGTGTGAAATAAAACTGCTTTTATCATTTCGAATTTCCAACCTGACCCTGACGAAGTAAATTCTTCTAGTTTTTTGTTTATTTCTTGATGTATTTCATCGGTGACCATGGCAATGTTTGTTCCAGTTAATATCTTCCTCGATTTAGCTGTTAAATAGGGCTCCGAGATTTCGCTCTCAAAACTTTTTGTTTCAAAAATTACGTCAAGTACATCTTCGACTGCGTGTAACTTTGATAAAATCGTATGATATTGGACTATGAATTAGATACTTTTATGAGCCGCAAGTTCTTGAGCTATAACGGGTTGTAAAAGATGATATTAATTTGTAGAGCTAAAATTAGCTAATATGGTCTGATCGTCGAGTTTGTAACTGTTATCATAGCCTGAAAATGCTGAAGCAATTTTTTCGGATTTGATAATGCTCTTTTTAGCAATGTCTCGCAATTTCAACATTATATGTATATAGTAATATTGTTTATTTAATTGAAATTTTTTAATTTTTTTAATTAGAGATATGAAAAAATTTTGTATATATATAATGAGAGAAATCTTGAGATATCTACCACTGACAGCGGAAGAGCAAGAGATGTATCATGTACATCCGAAGTATAACTTATATGCTGCAAATGCATTAGGTTCTGTTATCAACATAGCAACCGAAAGAGCTATTGGCGTACCAACTCCTGCTGGGATGCTAATTTCAGTAAATGGTGCAGAAAGAATCGAAATGTTTAGAAAAGATTTTATTTATACTTTATTTGTCGGAGATATTCCAGAAGGACAACGAGTATATCGAGCAAATGGTGCAATTGCTGATGATAATATCGAAAATTTAGGATTACAAAACGAATTTCAACTCCACCCAATCTTTGATCTATACGAAGCTAATGATAAGGGAATTATTAGACATAGAAAAACTAAAAAAAGTATTAGGAAACTTAGATAAAGATGGATATTTTCTTATGAGTGTTAGAGGAATTAAAACAGATTTTATTGGTTATAAAGCTCATCGTTTTGTTTATGAAGTTTTTAAAATAATAATACCTAATAGTTTAGTTATCGACCATATTAATAAAATTAAAACCGATAATCGTTTGGAAAATTTAGATTTGGTAACGTCAAAAGAAAATACTAGAAGAGGAATTGGTGGCGGTAATAATTTTAAATATCCTGCTAAACAAATAATTTCAATAAATCTTGAAACGTCTGAGGAAATGAAATTTAAATCAATAACAGCTGCTGGAAAATATCATAAAATTCATCCTCAAAGAATAAAAGATGTCGCCGATGGAAGAGCAAGATCAGCGACGTCTACGCTGACATTTGACAGATTTAGTTTTAGATACGATAATTAATAATATTTTCTATATCATTACGAGAAAGACAATTATGACCAAATTCCATTATGTCATCGCGATTTAATCGTAACGTCATCATCGCATTTGTATTAAGTTTTATTTTATCCGCTGCTGTTAACAAAAATTTATCAGATTAGCCCAATGTTATCATAACGTCAACAAAATGAAAATTATATCCCAGCAAGCAATTTCGAACTGCTTCGGCTAATTCATTTTTGTTTAGTATATTAACTCGACAATGATATTTTATTTCCATATTATATATTAATTTAGATAAAAAGATTATTATAATAATGAGCTTAATCGAGAGACTGGCTCAACTTACTCGGAAGATTTTGTTCCAGTTCCTAATGTCACATTAAAAAATATTACCGACGACAGATTTGCTGGTTATACTGAAAAAGACATTTTATATAACTATGACGATGACGAAGATGATGTTGTTGTTAGCAAGAAACATTTAACTAGACCAACAACTGGTCGATATGATGTTAAGTACCACATTGCCAAAAAAATATTAAAATATAATTTTAGTGTTGCCGAGCACCAAATATTTTGGCAACTTATAAGGCCCTTTCTAAACGTAAAAGTACCGGGACAACAAAAAAACATAAAATACAATTTTATTTTTGTTAAAATATTTAATTTAATGCCAGTCGATGATGCGAGAAAATTACACTTAATTTCTTTATGTAAACCAGTAAAATGTAGGTCAGTACTAAGAAAATACGAGCAAATTTATAATAATATTATTCAGTCGATGCAATCGCAGTCGATGCAATCGACTTAGTTGGTACCCAACTATTAAATTTATCGCTATATCCGCGCCATTTAACTAAACTTTTGTTGCCGCGCTTTTTAATAACTTTTTCAATAACAAATATATCTGGTTCTGTTTTCTGAAGTTCTTGTTCGTAAAAACTGCCAGTTATAGGTTCTCCTAATAAGTCTTTCAGCGAATATGTAACTGGCATTGTTAAAAGTACTTTATCAACAACAAATACTTCTTCGCTCCAGTTCGGAGTAAATCCCTTTTCAAACGTTTTTTTGGTCAATGAAATTCTAACTTTATCGCCAACTCTAAATTTATGTCTTCGGTACATATTTTCGTTAGCTAGTATTGGATTTGCAACCGCGTCATTTGGTGACATTCTAGTGGTTCGATGTTTCGTGTTATTATATTCGTCAACAATTTTCTGTAAGTTGTCGATGTATTTATTCGTGTTTTTAGCCGTCAAATACTTATGAATTTTTTCGTTAAGCGTGCGATTAAATCGTTCGACAATGACGCTTTTCCCCTCATTTCCGGTAACGTATTTTTTAATGTTATTTTGTTCCAAAAACTGCTCGAACGTTTTGTTAAAAAACTCTGCTCCGTGATCGGTCCAGATTCTATTCGGCTTTCTTTCTGTAGTAGTTATTATGTGCTTTAGCGCGTCAATCATTGAGGTCCCTGTTTTATCCGAAACCGGTACACTAAATGCATGTTTACTGAAAACATCGACTACATTGAACAAGTATTTCTTTGGAGCGCCATCAGCGCCAACGTTAAATTGAGCTAGATTTGACATATCAACTAAATCTATCGCCCAAATGTCATCAACGGCATTTGCTACAACCTTGCGTCGCGGAAACTTGTTTTTTTAGGTCTATGTAGTTCGACTGCAAGCGACGTTGTCGCTGGGTCATCATATAAGTCTCTACTTAGTCCAGACTCTCCGAGTAAGTCTCTACCGAGACCAAGTTTATATTTTGCTCCAATAATACCCTGTACCAGCCTTCGGTCAACACGCTCTCGCATATTTTCTGGTTTCATTTCGCGAAGTTCGTCGAACATTACTTTGTCGCAGCTGTGTTTTGTTTCGCCACTAGGAAGATCAATATCTCTGTAGCAGATATCATGACGCATCGCTATTGCGTCAACTTGATTGTAAGGTTCTTGTCCTGGCAGCGGATTATCATTTTCGTCAAGTTGCTCATCAAGCGGATTCCACGGGCCGGTATATTTATGGCCTGGCAATGTCCAACCACCTTTCGGTTTCGGCAGTTTGCCAATTAATTTATGTATATCTATACCTAATCCAATTACTTCTCTGTTATTGCATTTCTGGCAATATGTAACAATTTTATTTTGCTCGAGACATAAATCTCTATCGGCGTCGCAGTTGCACTTCATTATTTATTTAGTCGTCTACTAAAATAACGTCAGGACAGCCCGCCCCTGACTTTGCTGGCAAAAACATACTTTTTCTTTTTCCACAAATTGCGCAAATACTTTTCAGCATTATTCTATTATTCTTCGTTTTTTCCGTTTTTTCGTCTTTATTTTCTGTTTTAGTTTTACACTTGAGACAATATGTTGACATTGTTATATTCCTTGATTATATCAAGGAGTTTATACAAAATTAATCGCGATCTCATCATTGGCGTGAGAGGGTTGTTTGTCAAATTGCAAAATAAACTTTAAAAAATCTGGATTTTTGGTCATCTGTTTAATGAACATTATGCAATAATATCCACAAGCGGAAGTTCCAACTGGTTGAATCTGATTAGACGAATAATTTATTATTTTGTTTTTACTCATATATCTTTTTACCGCGTCACTTGGTGGAATTCCGAACGAGTCGAAATAGTTGTTATCAAAAACAGCTACCCAGTGTGTGCCAGATCCGTCATTAAAATCTTGTATATTTATCACACAAGAACCTAGCGACGATGTCGCTGACGATTCAATCGCCGCAAGCTCATCTTTGGAATAAACTCCATGAAAATTTTTTACTTTTTTACGTTCATCAAGTATATCAAAATTACTTAACGGAGGCGGCGACTTTATCTCCTTGTTCCTGCCAGCATTAGTCCTCTTCCTCGTCCTAACAGACCCGGCAGTAGACTTCCCGCCAATCCTGCCAGTAATGGGGCTATTGGAAGAAATCCACCTTGTGTCTTTTTTTTCGTCGTCGTTTTTCTTTTCGTCGTTGTCTTTTTTCGCGTCGTCTTTCGTTTAGGCATTATATTTAATCTTTAGACAAAAATTTTCTTTATTCCACTACCTTTAACTGCCTTTTCTGATGCGTCAGATACTGCTCCTGACGCTGCTGCTAGCCCTAATGTACCTAACACTGGCAAAATTTTAGGTAGTAATGTTTTGGCTATTACTGATAGCACCGGACCGAAGAAACCGCCATGTTTTGACATCGCAGTTATTTGTGCAGCGCTTAAATTTAAAAATAAAGGTTTTTTGCGATCGTATTTATTTGCTTGATTTTTGGTTAGCAATAATTTTGTTAAAGTCCCCAAAGCACTCGGGTTGACCTTCAATGAAACCAACCTCCGCTTCGCAACAGCAGTTGCTAATTTTTTAACTTGGCCATCAGTTAAATGTATTTCTTTTATAATATATTTTGTCTTCTTATATAACGATTACAGATTAAACTTGTATTGTCATTTTACCTCCGACAGAGTCGATTGTAACAGATCTGTCGCTTAACACTAATGCATATACGTTTAATGCCGCTGCTGGAGCATCTTCGAGCGTCCAAGTGATTTCAATATCAGCTGTGCTGTCCACAGCTCGCTCGCTATGTTTACTAACATCAAAGTAAAATATCGGATAAAGTGTACGAAATTCTTCTACTGATATCTGAGTCCCATCTCCAGTATCTTGATATTTTTGCATTGAGTCGAGCAGGTTCATGTAAGGTCTAGTAATGTTTTTATTAGCGTCATCTGCAAAATTGCATTCGATCGCTCGTTCTGGATATTGTTTTGAATTTATTCTAGCGTATATTCGTCTAACATTAGCGTTATCAAATACTCCATTATTTTGTAGTTGGCTTCCACGTCGAGCTTGTTGTGAAATACAACAAATAACTGACGCGGTAGCTGTTCACTCGATGTTGTTGTGACTCGCCACGTGTAGTCGGTGGTATTCGGAACTGCTGTTTGATATATTTTATGTTGCTGAAAATGAATTTTATTTGTGCGTTTTTCCAGCATACTATCTAATTCTAATGCTTTAGTGACTGACGGAGTTATTCGTGGCATCCACAGCGCAAGTTTGTTTATGACAAATTGTACATCAGCACCACCAAATCTGAGAAAACAATCATCTCGTTCTGCTCGATCTAAAATAAGCGTATGTTTAACTCCACGAAATACTTTACAATAGTCCCTGCAAAAGCCAAATATGGTACTTAACGGCAGCATCATTGTAATCTGACGTGACCTTGCTGTAAGTGCTTTTCTCTTAGCATAGCCCTCATTGTAGCGTATACTTCGAGGGTTAATTGTATTATTAACTAAGTCTAACATTGCAACGCCGTCTGCAACTGCATCTGGCCGGTCTATACCAAGATTATTACAAGCAGCGGTAAGCGAAGTTCTTGTATCGTCTGCATTAGCGCCTAATGCTGGTGCGACTATACCTAAAGCACCAGCATTAGCGATAAGAAAATTTACTACAATTGCAACATCTGCAGCGGCATTAGCTCCGTGTACCAAAAGACCTTTGTGAATAAATTCTCTAGATTCTGCTATACCACGTCCAGTATCTTTAAACCACATCATGTTAGTTGCAGTTGATTTGGAGTAATCGTCGGAAAACGAAACGATATTTAAGATCGTACTTGCAACTTGTAAGTGACTTGAAATATCTTCGACAGTTTGATTAGCCAGCTGATATCGAGCACTTCTAAACAAACACCAACCATTGTTTATAAGAGCTACTTGTGTATTGACTGCAATTGCGCCAGGTGGAACAGCTGTTGTCATAATCTGGCCACGAACTTCTAACTTCTTTGCTTTGTGAGGCAGTAGAAATACGTCCTCGTCTCTGGTATTAAATGTTCTAACGCCAGTTTTATTAGGTTCGTTAGAATTTTCATCAAGATATTCAACATACTCAAATTCCGTTACTGTGTTGTCTGTGTCATAAGTTTCGCGCGTTGGGTTTCTTTTGTTGGTGCGATTTCTGAAATAACTTGCTTGATTGACGGTGCTGCATGCGCCTTAGGTTCGCCTTTTATTTTATCAGATATTTTTTGTCCCACAGCAGTTCCAGCAGCAGATGCAGCTCCAGTTGCAAAAGCTTTACCCGCGTCAAGTGCAATTGGCGCAACTTTACGAGCTAATCCTGGAATATTTTCAACAATTTTAGTAAATATATTTCCGAAAAATCCTCCTACTATTTTTCTTCTGTAAACTTTTTTCTGTTTCATTATATCTGAAATTGTATAATTTTATTGTCAAATCTTTCAAAAAATATGTTTACTGTTGTTCGCCTACGCAACGCGTAGGTGCACGTAATAAGTAACGACTTCATTATTCAAATCCAACTGTCGTCCAGATTGGTCAGTCAATTGCATATTTACTTCTGTTATTTGATTTTCAACATTTAGCGGATAATAAATAATATGACGCGGACTGATTTGCATGAGAGAACCTGGTGGAACTTCTGGCGAGAAACTGTATATAGTTTGACCTTTGCTGCCTTTGGCTGAATAAGAACCAGACGCGATCGAACAATTTACCAATATTGTGTTTACATCAGTTATATTTACTGGAAATTCACCGTCATTTGTTATAGGAGCATCAATAAGACCAGGATAATTTTCATGCTTAAATCCTATCAATGATGCAATGCTTGTTGGTGATATAAAACTAGCTATAAAACCATTTTTTACTTTTATTCTAGCTCGCAATGTATTATAATTTGGTGCTAGCTCAAAATCATCTGCTTTTCCTTTATTCTCTGTTATAAGTTCTTTTATCGTTTTATTCAGATCAGTTATGTTGTTGGCGCCTTGCGGAATTTTAAATGATGTCCACGGCTGAGTTTTAGGTGGATATATAACAGTAATATCAAAATCAGTTCCTAGGTTTGCTGCGCGAATTTCGTTTATTTTTTTTTTTTTCTTAACATCTTCAAAATTCACCTGAGCAACCTCTACGCCGTTCTTCAGAATTCTGGCTTTTTTCCAAGTGTTGTCGAGGGTATTTATAAATGAAAACTCATCATTTACTCCAGTTTTAACGTTTGCCATGGCGTTGCAGCAAGTACATGAAATTAATCCAATTTCGTATTGTTTTTCACGATCTAGTTCTATTGGCGGAATATACTTTACTGAAAAGTTCGCGCTATCTTTATCAGATTGACTAGAGTCGAGTAATAGCGTCGCTGACATTTATTATTATATTTTTATAAAATTAAGTCGCCGCGATTAAGTCGCGGTGCAAAGTATCGTATTCGTCAGATGCTAATAAATTTCTCGATCTCAAATTATCAAGTATGTCGATGATTTCATTGTCGATTTCAGCACCAACATTTCCTGCTTCTTTTGATGCTATCAGTAGCATTAATCTGCCGATCATTTCAGTAACTGATGCGAATATTCTGACCCCAGTTCCTGTTATTTCTTCTCTATATTTTTTTGCACGATTTCTATCTATCATAAAAAAATTTCTTTTAAAATTCCAAAAATAATCCAAGAATTAAAGAGACAAGTCCTAGTAATAAAAAGTCCTGAATAAAACTCAGTTCAAGTCCCGAAGATATTTAAAATTGAAGGTGATGGCGTGTCTGTTATGGCCTGCCAAGTGATGCTGTGTCAACAGTCTCTTATTGAATCACAGAAATATTATTCCAGGTTTGAATTCAGTATAGATTCCAAAGAATGTCTTTCTCCAAGAATTTTGTCAGAACACTTTTATATTTCCAAAGGAAATAATCACTTGAATTCAATAATTTGAAGAAATTAAATTTAGCCCAAACTGGTCACAACAAATTACAACTTAAAGTGCTAGATGTTAAAGCACGACTGGTAAAATCCTTACAGTCACAAGATAATATAGTTCTCTGTTTGACCTCAGGTCACAATTAGCATTTTCTAAAAACAACCATTACCTAATGGAAATAACCTTCTAGAATGATCTAATGAGCCTTGTTTATTTACAACACAATAGCCTACAAACTTCACTTAGGAATCTCCAAACCCCTGACCCTGATCAACATATTTACGCCGTGTTCTTTACCTGAATAATAACCATGATAATAAGCTCATACACATTGCGAATAATTAAGCTATTATTAGTTGTTAACATAAATGAAATCAAAAAATATATATATAAAAGTCAATCAGGTCAATTAGAAATGAACACAATTTTGGACATGGTCAAGTCCAGCAAACAATGTTACATTACAATAACATGAATGAAATTAAAACAAACTAAAACTAACAAACAAATAATTAAATTAAGTATACATAACACTTCTCCTCTAAAGAAAAAGAAAGATTTTTACAATAAAGCTTTCTTTTTACTATAGGTCAAATATGCATGTGGTAAAAAAAAGCATAAGATGAAATCTTATGAATGACACAAATTATACATGAAACAATCTATTTTTATACACGTGAAAGTGCATCTGCTATTAAATTGTCTTTTCCCTTGATGTGCCTGATGTCAATATTATATTCCTGCAACAACAAACTCTACCTTAATAATCTTTGATGCTTGTTTTTCATCTTGCCGATGAAAATAAGGGGGTTGTGATCACTAAACACAACAATCGGAGAAGGAGCTAAACTAATGTAAACTTCAAAGTGTTGTAATGCCAATATCAAAGCCACAAATTCCTTCTTGATTGTAGAATAATTTCTCTGGTGCTTATTTAATTTCTTAGTAAAATAGCACACTGGATGATCAACACCATTTTTATCTTCTTGAATCAATACTGCTCCAACCCCAACATCACTTGCATCAACAGACAGTTTAAATGATTGACTGAAATTTGGAGCTGTAAGAACTGGTGCACTCTTAAGTATGGCCTCTAACTTATCAAAAGCCTCCTGACATTTTTCAGACCAATAAAACCTGGTTTTCTTGCTTAATAAATTTGTCAGGGGTTCAGCAATATTAGAAAAATTGGAAAAAAATTTCCGATAGTATCCAGCCATACCCCAAAATAGCATCAGTTGCTTTTTACTGACAGACACAGGGAATTCAAAGATAGCCTTGACCTTAGCATCTATATGTTTAACTTGTCCATGTCCCACAATATAACCTAGAAATGTAACACAAGCACGGCAAAACTCACTTTTTGATAAATTGATTGTCACATTTGCATCAGTAAGTCTGTCAAAGAAATTTCGAATTGTCGCAAAATGATCATTCCAGGTATCGTTGTAGATGATGACATCATCGTTGTAAGCATCAAAATTATCTAGTCTACATGTAATCATGTTCATTAAACGCTGAAAAGTACTTGGCGAACCTTTAATCCCAAACTGCATCACTGTATGTTGATAAAGTCTATCTGAAGTCACGAATGCCGAAATATCCATTGCCCTTTCCGTCAGTGGAATGTGCCAAAATCCTTTCAGAAGGTCAAATTTGGTGACATACTTGGCATTTCCAATTTTATCAAAGCAGTCATCGATTCTTGGTAATGGAAATGAATCTGTTTTAGTCACACTGTTCACCTTTATATAATCAGTGCACATGCGGAAAGTATTATCTGGTTTCGGAACAAGTATACATGGTGAACTCCAGTCACTTTTACTGGGCTCTATGAAGTCATTTTCCAAGCAAATAATGAATTTCTTTTTTCAAGTATTCCTGTTTGAGAGCATTCATCCTGTACGGGTGCTGTTTCACAGGTATGGACATTACAATTTCAACGTCATTGTAGATTTTGTATGTTCTTGTAGGAACATCTGGAAATAAGTGCTCATACTCAAGTAATAACTGTTTAAGTTCATTCCTTTCTTGTTCTTGCAAATGTGAAAGTTTCTGGTCCAGATTATTCATAATTTCCGAATTCCAAAAACTTGTTACTCCAAAATCAGTAGAGTCCGATTGCATTCCTTCGCTTATATTCTCACTGAGTAGGACAGGTACAACTAAATTACTTGCATGACTAACCTAGCTATCTCTCTCAACGTACTGGTACTCCTTTTAATTATTTACATCCCAGGAGTACTATTATTATAATTTTACTCACTCATTTTGTTCTTAACTTTGTAAGGGCCGTAATACCTAATCTGAAGAAAATTTTGAAAAATGAGCAAGAGAGAATGAACTTCATCACCAGGCTCAAAAGTTCTCTCCATTGTAGTTCTGTCAAACCATATTTTCACTTTTGACTTAAATTGCTGAATGCAAAATTCAAGCATAATTAGTTGGAAAATTCCAGGCATAACCATTTGATCCTTCATCAGATTGGACAGATTTGAGAAGACCAAAGTGAGTAAAAGAAAACTTTATCAAAGCTTTTACTATTGTTTTAGTTTTAATATTCCTCAAAGTAATTGCCTCTGGGAATCTTGATGACCTACCCATTATGGTCAACAAGTATTAGTTACCTGACTTGGTCTTAGGTAAGGACCGACACAATCTACCATTATTCTGCTAAATGGTCCGTCAAATGCAGGAATAGGTTAAAGCTGAGCCTTAAGTATCTTTTGATTGGGTTTTCCTACCATTTGACAAGTATGACAAGATCTGTAGTATTTACAAACATCACTTTTAATTTTTGTCCAGTACAAGTGATTCAAGATCTTGTAATAAGTCTTATTAATCCCTAAATGACCAGCCAAAGGAATTTCATGGGCCAGACTAAGAATATCCTGTCTGTATGACTCTGGAACTACAATATGATAGTTCCCTGACCACTCGTCACCAGTAGGTACCTCGGGTGGTCTCCATTTTCTCATAAGAATCCCATTTTTAATGAAATAACAAATAGGTACTTCAGTGGCTTCAGTTTCACTAATGGCCCTTTGAAACAAACAGGAGAACTCGGGAGCATTTTCCTGTTCGACGACAAGTGACTGTCGTTTGTCACCCTGATTAGAATAAAGAGAATGAGTATTTAAAAAAGAAGATCACTGTGATCAATATCTTTTGATTGATCCAAACAAGGAGTGAAAGTGACCTCATCAAACGTCTGATCAATACATGTGTCAGCTAAAGGAATACTTGCCTGATGAACATCATTCTCAAGAGCTTTCTTTGCCATAGCTCTAGTAACTGAACAAGCTGGGTATAAATCAGGGAATTCTTTTTCAATAGGATCGACTTTCTGATCCAAACAAGGCTTGTCAGTTACAAAATCATTAACCAAAACCTGATTTCCAGCTAGGTTATTGCCTAATAATAAATGAATGCCCTCAATGGGTAAAGAAAACACTGTTCCGACTGTCATGGGTCCTAAGACTAAGTCTGATGACAAATTCACACAATGGAGAGTACCATTAACAAAGCCGCACTCTACTCCCTGAATAAAAACACTCTCATTAGAAGAAGACTTCTCAGAAAAAGGCAAAGTACCTGATAATAAAAGACTCCGAGAAGCTCCCGTGTCCCTTAAAATTTTAATAGGGATGGGATTGGCTGAATCACTCATGGGTGATATAGAACCTTCGACATGAATAGTTCATAATTCTCCATAATAAAATCAGACTGGTGTTTATTAGACCCGACAAATATATTGCTTTCAATACATGACCGTGACCTTGACCTCTTAGAAAAAAAGCATTTGGATTAGGTATGTCTTGATTCTGATGCTTATTTTTCAATTTGTAGCAATCAGAAATAACGTGTCCATTCTTCTTGCAATAGGTACACATAGGAAGAGATAAGACTTTCTGATCAATCTTATCAGAAACTTGATTTCTAAAAGTTGTGCCAGATTGATTTGGAAGAGCTCGTATTAGCCTGAAATATTTTTATTAGACGACGGCTGATTGGAAGACTTATTTACAAAAGAAACTTTATGAGCTAAGGAATATTCATCAGCAGTACGAGCAGCATTTCTAAGGTTTCGACCTTATGCTCATCAAGATAAGTCTTAATGTCACCATGGACACAGTTCTTGAACTCTTCAACTAATATGAGTTGTCTGAGATTTTCGTAATCTTTATTAACCTTTTTAGAAAAGTACCACATGTCAAACTGTCGTACTTTTTCCCATGCAAATAGCGACATAGGTCTGGTAGTTGATTTTCTAGAATTCCTAAAACCTTGCCGATAAGCCTCGGCTACCAGCTCATAACCCTTTAAGATATGGTCCTTAACCATATCATAATCAGCACTCTGCTGTAATGACAGTGAAATGTAAATATCACGAGCTTTGCCAATAAGTACACATTGTAATAATAGAGTCCAGTACTTTCTTGGTCACTTGAAAATTTCAGCAATTTTCTCAAAATGAACAAAATATTCATCTACTTCATTTTCCAGAAAAGGGGGTACAAACTTGATATTTCTTAAAACATCGAAAGTGAGGGAGTGTTTTTCACTTGCCAGCTCTAATTCTTTTAATCTCATTTGAAATTCCCTTTCTTCCTTTTCACTTCGCATTTGCATTTGCATTAGCATTTGCATTTGCATTAGCGTATCTTCTTTTTCTTTCTGCAATTGTCTTTCTCTCTCTTGTCTCTTTCTCAAATTGCAATTGTCTTTCATCTTTGTCTTTCTGAAACTGCATTTCTCTCATTTTCCTCTCTCTTTCCATTTGTATCATTTCTATCTAAAACTGAACCTGTCTTATCTCTAATTCAAACTTCTGTAAATGGTAAACATTCTCTACTTTTGATGATATTGAAGAAAAGCTTGTTGATTTCACTAGAGATTTCTAAAATGTGAAATAATACTCGGGATTTAAAATTCCGAAACTAGGGGAGTTTAAATTTCAAAAACAAAGTTTTCTGAAATATTTTAGTAAAATTCGTATCCCAAGGACGAGAGCCCAATTTTCTGTTACGAGTCTATGCTCTTAAAATAAATAACAGAAACGAGTGAAGACAACAAGCTTTGTACAATTTAACAAATAATTTATTTCCCTAGAATACAAAGTGAAAAATGAGAAAAAAAGAACTTACGCTATTGCGAATTACATCCAAAAAAAATCCAAGAATTAAAGACAAATCCTAGTAATAAAACTTTCTGAATAAAACTCAAGTCCCGAAGATATTTAAAATTGAAGGTGATGGCGTGTCTGTTATGGCCTGCGAAGTGCTGATGTGTCAACAGTCTCTTGTTGAATCACAGAAATATTATTCCAGGTTTGAATTCAGTATAGATTTCAAAGAATGTCTTTCTCCAAGAATTTTGTCAGAGCACTTTTATATTTCGAGAAAAAAAAAATCACTTGAATTCAATAATTTGAAGAAAATAAAATTCAGCCCAAACTGGTCACAACATAATACAACTTAAAGTGTTAGATGTTAAAGCACGACAGGTATTATTATTATTATTATTATTATTATTATTATTATTATTATTATTATTATTATCGTGTGCATTGTGTGCTCAGGATTTTTAACAGTGTCATCATCACCAACATGCAGAGCCTGCAGTCCACACAGGATCTTTGTCAGTGGATAGTTGTTCACAATGTGTGACATAGTCTGAAGAGCTTCACAGCAACAGGAAGAGTTAGCAGCCTGGTAAAATCCTTACAGTCACAAGATAATATAGTTCTTTGTTTGACCTCAGGTCACAATTAGCATTTTCTAAAAACAACCATTACCTAATAGAAAATAACCTTCTAGAATGAACTAATGAGTCTTTTTTATTTACAACACAATAGCCTACAAAATTCACTTAGGGATCTCCAAAACCCTGACCCTGATCAATATATTTACTCCTTCCTGTTTACCTGAATAATAATCCTGATAATAAGCTCATACACATGGAGAATAATTAAGCTATTATTAATTGTTTCCATAAATGAAATAATGAAAAAATAAAAAGTCAATCAGGTCAAACAGAAATGAACTCAATTTTGGACAAGGTCAACCAGCAAACAATGTTACATTACAATAACATATAATGAAATAAAAAAATTAAAACTAACAGACAAATAATTAAATTAAATATACACACCACTTTGAGATGCAAATATACAGAATTATCTAGAAAAAAACAAACATAAACCAGGTATGAGCGTATACTTATCCTTGTACATTCCGATACCAGAGATTGAACCTCAGACCTAACAGCGATGTTTTGAACCATTACACTGTGCACCAACCTGGATGTTGTCGTCGCCATGTTACAAATAGTAATAGTAGTAGTAGAAAAATAGTATGTAAATCTAGTAGCAACAGTAATACGAGAAGTGAGAGACGGAAGAAGATAGTGGGAGGATTACCTTTTCATGCGGTCTCGGCTGAGTGAAAATGCTGATGATAACCATAGCAATGGCAGAGACGCCAGCAAGAATCATAGCAAAATGGAGAAAGTCGACCTTGGCAACTATAGGAAAACGTTTATCTTCGTCTCCGCTACCACAGACAGGAGGCGTTCTGACAAAGTCCAGAACCATTCTAATCAAACCTACGACCAAACCAACCATGAGACCCCAAAACGCCCCCTGAAAAGAACATTTTTCAGATGAATGATATATTATTTAATAAAGTTCAGAGACTCTTAACTGGGTATGTAAGCACAATATATTCTCTTTCAAAGGAATAATGTCACTTTAAACAGAGTAAATAAAGTTTCAGTAAGTTAAATTTATGGGGAGACAAATCTAAAGATATGTACGTAGATATCTTCCATTTGAGAGAAACATTACTAATCCTCCGAAATTAGGTAAATATAATTTTTTTTTTTTTTTTTTTTTTTGTTTGTGTTGCAGTAATACTTATATTTTGAAAGAATGTTAGTGTACTTAACACACTGATAAAAATTCTTTGTGCACTTTGTTATAATGCGGACAATTCATGTTAAAATAAGCACAACCTTACCTAAAGTGCATAATTAACACTGTGTTTCATTAACATTAATGTCATAAAATCTACAACACCACATCGATAGTCTATGATTTGGTTTTCTCAGTTTACAATAGACACCTCTTAGCGTACATGTAATACAGTCAAACTCTGATCAATCCTAAATTAAGATTTAAAATTCTACAATAACCGTTGCACATGCAATCAGGACAATAATATTCAGGTTAATATTGTAGAGAATGCGTTGCTGGCGATTTCAGCCATCTCAGAGTGTGATCAGTTTCATAATCAAATATTGAGTAAAAATACGGTACATGCTATTTGTATTTACGTCTCCATTTAATAGGTTTTCAGATATGAATAATTCTTTGTGATATTGGGTCGTGTTAGGTGATGCATGGCATAAAGTATCAATATTCGGCTTGGAAAGGCTTAATGATGAGTGATACAAATATTAGCAAGAATACCTGTGCAAAGGTGAAATTGGAGTTTTATGTGGTGATTATGTGATTAAAGGAAAATTATTTGTGGCATTTTCGCGTTTAAGAACCCTTCCACTGACAATGACTGTTGTCTTGTTATCTCTGGAAATAAAGAAAACATCTCCCTCAAGCCGGACTCACGCAGGTGTTGTTTTGATTCGAATGGTTGTGAGATTCCTTACTTTTCAGAATATTCTGGGTAGTCAACACTCATTTAAAATATTTCTAATGCAAACTAACCACGTAGACTGATAAGGGCCATTAAAAACAAATTTGTGAAATAATTCTCTATAAAATGTCTTGGTAAGTTTGTCTTCTTTTACCAATCGAAAGTTTACCCCCACCCCACCCCAAATCCAACCTCATTAGTTTGCTTGACAGTGACAGACATGGAAAAATCTGATGTAAAAGAGTAAAGAGATGTTTGAAATCAGATTAAATTTCGTGATTGATTCCTAGTATCTGCTAACCGACGTTTGATCAATTATTAAACGATTTCCACATAATATATCGCTAAAATCGCGGATACTTTACAAATAACCTTATTTCTGAAACAGAATCAACCCAATCGATCACAGACATATTTCATTAATTGTTTATTTCACTGAAAATAACTAGTGTTTGACCTAATCGATAAATCGCAGCCGCACAATTATCAATTAAAACGTCATTACAGATGGAAGCCAAAACATATACTATTGCAGGTACATACCCTCCTAATTAAAAATAAAGTCCTTCATCACGTTTTAACCACGTCGGACAGTTGTCTTGGAAATAATGTTGTAAGTTCCCTTGTACTTCAGTTGAAACATATCGTAAGAAAGGTAAATGATTTCTATAGGCGACTTCACTGGGAAAAGCTAGACGAGCATCCGATATCATCTTTCCTCTAGATTACAAAATGAATTTTGCGTTGTCTGCCATACATACAATCGCAAATGTGCACAATAATCTCTTTTTTCGTACGTGGAAAGCGTTCAGTCATTAGGCATGGTAAGAAAACAAACATAGTTTGACGCATTGAAAAATTATTGTGATTGACAATGTTATTCTATCTTTTCAACCCTTTGAAGCTACATACAACTTAAAAAAAGAAAATCTTTGAAACTAGTGTAAATTCTAAATTTCTGAAAAACATTGTTAGCTAAGAGATGCAGAAAGAACATTATATATATATATATATACCTATATATATATATGCTCTATATATATATATATACATACTTGTACTTGCTTAACCCATATATATAATAACCATATATATATATATATATATATATATATATATAATCAACAAAATTTTTAGAAAGTATTTGACCTGTGAGTTTTATACCGACATCAAAGCCAAAGGAAACAAAGCAAAGCAAAACCAAAAGAGATACTGCAACCTGTTCCGTTGTTCGTCGCCAGAAGAACGCCAAGAGAAACGCCATGCACCATGGTGGCACCAGGTATGATCTGATGGCCTGAAAGTAGGACCAAAGATTTCCCCCTTGAGAGGCCTCCAAAATAGGCAGCCAAAGAATACTGACACCGATTAGGACCAGAACTGTCACCCTCCCGACGATCATTAACTCTGTCTCTGTCGCCCTCCGCCGGATTTGCTTCCACAGGTCAAGGGTTACGATGGAACTGGCACTGTTAAAGATTGATGTCAGTGAGCTCATCAGAGCTGCCAGTAGGGCGGCAAGCATCAGGCCTCTCACTCCTGTCGCAAAAACATCTTGTACTTGGACAAGTTGTAACCATTAAAATACCATTTACTTTATTAATCCTGAATTTTAAAACCGCGATTGATATGAATGGCAAAGCTCCGAATCCATATGGAATGCGGTGCGGTCTCATGAAATTGTTGAAACATTCATGATAATGCATACCACACTATTAAATTATGTTAAAACAGAGTCATATTCTATCACAATATACTTAAAATGGCATCTGCAAACAAACTGTTCTAAATCAAAAGCAAACGTTGAAATTGAAACAATACGTAATCATTAAAAGTGACTATAATTATTTATATAACGACTATCTAAGACAGGCAATTATGGTGTGTAGGGTTAGGTGGGTCATAGCATCTGCTGAAACTCTCCTAATTCACGCGCAGGCGTGATACTATTCATACATTTTTCTTTCTTTATATAACATACCGTGATACTGAATTAAATAACTTTCCAATGTGTGTCTTTGTCGTTGACACCGTGAGAAGTTTCGTTCTGTTACATAAACTGGCTACATCTCAGACGGTTTGTTTGTTGAGCTACTGAACTATTTGGAAAATCTAAGGCACACAAAATGACAGTGACAGTGATATGTAACGATACATAAGAATGGCCGATGGACCACTGACGGACAAATGCAGGAGAGGGCAGCCATGGATCATACTGTAGGAACAATAGTAGCCCGACTTATATAGCATAAACTCTGTGTGGATTATCAGGAAAAGTATAGCTCAATGTCGACAGTCGTGGTTGACACTTGTCCTTGCTCTAAGTGTCATAATGCACGAAAATGTCAAAGTAAAGATGCAAGACAGTCACGAAGGCAGGTAGACAATCTGTCTGTCTGTCTGTATGGAAGGAAGGAAGGAAAACAAAAATAAAGGAAGGAAGAGAGTATTAAGAAGTCAGTCAGTCGGACAGTCAGTCAGTCAATCAGTCGGACAGTCAGTCGGACAGTCAGTTAGCTAATAAGTAAATAAGTAGGCAAGGAACATACAGAGGTATAAGCAAAAGTCATACTTACCAACCGGTAGCAATCTAATCACTAGAAGAGGATAGGCTAGGTTGCTACAACCTGCTTTGTTCTGGCAGAACTTGTCGCATACGGTGGGATCAGCACATGCAATGTCCTCTACATGGAAAAGGATACATAGATATATTTGTTTCTGACAGTGCCGAGTAAACGTAAGCCTTGTAAAAATATTAAAGCAAAAACTGCTGGACGATAAACCCTTGGAATAAAAGTAAACATATACTCATACAACCTAAAGCAAATTTATTTTACGTCATGCGCATCATATTTGTTATCATCCTAAGTATCAAAATGAATAAGAAACAGTAACAACTTAATCAGTTGCGTCGTAATATCTTTGACTACGCATCTCACGAAAAATTTAACAGACATGGATGAGAGTGTAAGTTGAAAATAGAGGGCTATGCAATGATCAAAAGATTATATGGTGCCTTTGGCAATACAATCCAGGAAAAACTGAAATGTGAATCCAGTAGAGATGGAGGAGATAATTATTATAATTATCGGAGGCCGTATAAGCTTCGAATGATGTTACCTGGATATAAAATTCTGCTAACCATTCCGGGAATGACGAACAATAAAAACCCCGTCAACTTGAGAAAAGCACCGAAAAGAGATCCTGCTTTTGCGTGGCTCAGATTCTTAGCCGAAAGACATCTTTGAACGATGATCTGCAAATGATATCAATTATTTTGTCATAATGACTCTGAAGAATGCTCAGAGACTGCACAAACATAGCATTATAACATAAGGACGAACATTTTTAACCGAAATCAATATTTGCAATGCTTTCTTTTCTTGCTAACTATTCTGTTGTTGTTGTTGTTGTTGTTGTTGTGGGGCTTAACGCCATTTTTCAGCACACGATAGGCTATACATGGCGGCCAGTATTAATGGTGGAGGAAGAAACCGGGAAGTCCGCGGAAAGAACCACCGACCCACGAGAAGCTACTGGCAAGCTAACTATTCTGTAATGTTTGTTAAAGAATCGCATCAGCAAAATCATTCACCCCGGATCTGTGCTTCTAATAAATGCCATCCATTAGCAGTGTTGCATCAGCGAAATCATATCACCGTGAGTACGATCCGAAATAGAAGTTGCATGCTCTTAAGAAAGGTTTTATAGCATTATTGCAGATTGCTGCATAGGAAAATGAACAGCTGACCAATCATAGGTAAATAGAGCAATCACTTTACGATTTCAGAGAGGTATAAGAAATGTCCATCAATCTGGCATTATGAATCAGCATCTATCCCTATCAAGACTTGAGAGAATTTCGAGTTTGTTACAGTTTCTCCGAAGTTAGCTACCTGTTTAGCAGCAAAGTATATAACACAAACTAATGAAAAATTGGAGACAATCAACAACATAATTTGACCAAATGTGTGTCGGAACGTATAACTGCAGTGATATTTATTTCCAAAAACTTTTGTCAAATGCTAGTACAAGCATAAGATTTCGCGGATTCAATAGAAAGTATTCATTTACTGGAGCAATGTCTGAATGATTTTATCTTTCTGCGTTATTTAAAGAAAGAAAAAGACATCCATCCCATGTCTGCAAAATCATGAAAGTTTTCATAATTTGTAGAAAATTCAGATGTTTGATTGGTCTCTCATACTTACTTGTAAAACGCATACAACATATTCCTAATTACGTTTTGTTCTAACACTGTAACTTAATTGTTTTCCCACTCACTTGCAAAACCTGTTTTTTTCATTACCTAAATTCGGCAGTTGGCAAACAAGGGTTTCAGTAAAATCTGAGATATCACGAAGAATATGCAGATTCAGTCTAGAGGCTCTTTACTTCCATCTTCATATTTTATTCTAAAGACCATCCAGAAATCATAGTACCTGGTCCTGGCACCAAACAAATATCCCGAGCGTGGTGAGTCCAAACACTGCTCCTGGCCAGGGGATATCCCCCGTGGTTGGGTCCCTGAAAATATGGAGGGCATCTTCTCTGGGCATGCCACACTTGTAGAATGTTGGATTATACAGTGAATAGTTTGCTGCCGATGCCATGTACTTTACTTCCATCGCATGCCATCCGCCAACTTCAATAAATGCTGAAAAAGTATGAATCCATAAATACAGCTTGTTCTATACAGTCTATCAAGAGAAAATAAACTTGCTAGGAAGAATGTTTCACGATGGCGTACTGACTGCATGACAGCCAATATAGCTCTCCAAATGTTTGACATATTAAATCTATTACCTGTACAAAATGGTGAATGTTTTCATCCAAATAATATTTTTCAAGTGACCATGTTCATGTGTGAACAGTTTTCTTCCTAAAGGGATCTGGAATTTTCTGTATTTATAATGGAATTATTCTTTCGTTGGAATTCTTACAAGACTGGAGGACCAAAATGGCTGGCCACTAGCAACTTGATATTGTAGATAAAGGGATAACCAAGGAAAATAAATCTAATTGTAAGTACTTCCAAAAAGTTCTTCCTATATCTAATATTTGTGCTGTGATATATCTAGTATGTGTTTATTTTATTTCCCGAGAATAATATGGTCAGATTTTAAGTTGCTAACTTAAGTATGATTCTCATTATGGAGGACAAATTAGATCAGTCAATGTGAACATCAGATTCTAGCCTGGATGCAAGTGATTTAGTACTAGCTCATCTTTTGATGGATTCTCTTCCAGGGAGGATCCATTAGAAGAAATAATCTACTCAGTGAAAGACAAATATTACTCACAGATCTTGGTAACATTCACATCTTTATGTTTCTGCAAACAATTTTGAAGTGATAGTGCAGGAATTTAAAACAAACGACAAAGTCCTAGACAGATTTATAGTATCAACAGATGTTATTGTTAAAAATGTACTATGTGCTATACTGAAAAAGAAAAGTGAGTAAAAGTTAGGGAAAAGGGGCTAAACTTCGGAAAAGCAAACTCGTCTTTAGAATGGCACCAAGTTTATTTTTAGATCATAACTTTGTAAATGGTAGTGCACTGTCAGAAATGCCTAGATCCTCTGATACTATATAAGAAATGCGGTTGGGACCAAACAGCTATACTGGGTTTGAAAGATACTTACTGGTAGTGACCATGACAACCAGCTGGGACCTATTACCTACAGTGGGAGAGCAGGAGGGCCAAGTGCGAAAATGCAATACTCCAGTAAATCCAGCACCAGGCCAAACAGTATACGATGGCTGTGACACTAATATCTTAAGGAGTATCACCAGTGGACTTCAAATTTATGTGGAAATGAGAACAAACTTTAATAGAAAAACTGAGAAATTAGTTGGAGAGACAATTAGGTCCACATTTCAATGCAAAAAATCGAAACTAGGTCCGGGCTTAGTCAGACTATGGCTAGAGTGAGAAGTTCACAGGCAACACAGACTGTACCCATTACCAAGTCCTGTACACAGATCAATAATGTAGCCAGTACACAGAAAGAACTGCCACATGTCAATGTAAGCAATACACAAGAATGTGTTGAAGCATGGAGTACATGTCAGAGGATTGAAAAAGAATGTCAAAATTGTGCAGTATCAGGTGCTACTGTACAAACCATACATGCTGAGATTAAGCTTTATAATCTTCGAAACTTTTCCATCGTTGTCGTATTTATTGGAGGAAATAACGCAGCGCAAAGAGATTACGATCTTGAATGGCTGAAGAAATATAGGATCATATTCTGAGACATACACGCATTAAAAATCCTAAATGTAAGATAGTTCTGTGTGAACTGGTACCACGTGAAGATTGTGATGTATGGGATACAAATGAATCCATCAGAAGACTAGCACAATAATGGACCTGTCAACTGGTCTACAACTACCAGAATTTCATTACTAAAGATGGCCGTATAGGCGAGGGACTCTATGGTAAAAATGACCTAATTCGCCTTTGATATCAAGGAGTAGAACAACTTGTGAAAAACATAAATGAAGTCATCAGAACTGTGAACAGTCACAGTGATACCACTTTCAGAAGAAGAAACCAGAAACTTATAACAAAGTCAAAACTTCGTGAACAAAAGTCAACAGTCCCAATATTATGTTAAGGACAAATCAAAGGCGTAATCTGTGTTGTGAAATGAACCATAATGTTGCTGATTGTAGGCAGAGCGTGAAGGATTTTAGATGCTGGGTATATTTCGAGGTAGGCCACAGGCCAAAGCTCATTACTCGGGTCAATAGGACACAAGCAATGATGCCGTTACTGTTGTTTCCATCAGTGATGCAAATAGCTTTATCCCAGGATATTGTCAACTGATAAATCACAAAGACTGGCTGGTAAATCCAGATTCCACTTATATAAACAAATTCAGCATCTTAACTTATGTATGTTGTGAATGCAACAAATGTACGTGTAGAATGTAATTATTCTTCTAGCAGTAAATATGACAACACAAATGGACAGTCTTTATACCAGGAATAAGCAGACTGTAAATATCACATCACACAGGACTAAGAAACGAACTATGCATGAGAATGGGTCCGAAAATAGAACAAAGGATAAAAATGACAGAAATGCAAACAATGTTAATGCCTGTAGAAACAAAGCAAATAATGTAAAATGTTTGTAAAAATAGTTATGTCTCCTCGATAGTCACTGCAATCCTGTTAATTTTACAGTTATAAATTTAGAAATTTCGGGAAAAGGCGTCAATATAGATCATATATATATATATATATATATATATATATATATATATATATATATATATATATCAGAGGGAATTAGATAAAGTTAAACTGATGTTAACCTTTCCAGATAACAATGTGCATTTGCTTGGCATCTCAGAAACAAAACTGATTCAAAAAGTCAACCTGATAAATTTCTTCTGCATTGATGAACATGATAAAGCCGTTTGCAGAGACAGGAATGCAGACGGTGGGGGGAGGGGGCTCATCGTGTACGTCAAAATTAGAACAGTTTACGAAAGGAACTTGGATCTTGAATGCGAAGAAGCTGAATCAACAGAGATTCAGATCATCCCAGAAAAAGCAAAACCCTATCTAGTGGGTTTCATATGTATGCATCCATCCTCAAATGTTGACTGGGATGAAGATTTTAAATTTCAGATAAAGAAAGTTATAAATTAAGAGAAAGAATTTTACGTATTAGGTGACCGAAATAGGGACCTCCTAAATGAACAAAAATAACCCGCGAATTTTTGTTGGATTTTGTTGAACGTTTTGGAATTTTGCAATTAGTCAGTGATCCCACTTGGGTAACATCCAATTCAAAAACACTTATTGACCGTATACACACAAATACGAAAGAAAATGTTTCAAGAACTTTTGTTCCCGAAATTGGTTTAAGCGAACATTTTGCAATTTTTGTCAGACAAAGACAAAATAACAATGTAGGAGAAACGAATGTTCATAAATCTACCACTTGCAGGTATTTTAAAACTTTCAATAAATAACTTCTTATAGGATTTATAGAAAATGCCCTGGGATATTATCACATTTTTGATGATACTAAAGATATTTAAGCATTTCGTCTGCTCTTGTTTTGGAAGGTTTTAATATACATGCACCTTTGAATTTACATAGAGTTGAGTATGATCATCAACCTGGCTGGACCACCACAGAAATTTTAGATACTATGGAAAGGACATACCACGTGAAATCTGTAGGTAATGAAGATGAATACAAAATCTGGAGAGATAAAATAAGCAAAATGATTTACCAAGCAAAAAGAAACCACTACCGAAAATTCTTGATGACAAAACGATAACCCCAAAAAATACATGAAACATTTTAAGGAATTTGCAGTAGGAAAGTACAAAAATAAGACCGATATATCATCCCTAACCATTTCTATGATCCATATAACAATGCATATATTTTCAATGAATTCTTTGTAAACATTGTCTACAAAAATTACAGAACATAATTTAGACTCCGGTCATCCAGAATTAATGTTTTTGTGTTCCACAAAACTTCTAAATGATCCTAAATTTGAAATCCCGGAAATGAGTTCCGAGTTTGTTTTGAATTATCTAAAAAGCATGGATGTTTCTAAATCTACAGGACTTGACATGATAGGCCCACGACTTCTTAAGGCAGTCGCATCTGCCATAGCTGATAGTTTTACCTTTCTATGACATCACAATCTGAGAGCAAGTCAATTTCCCTATTCTTGGAAAACTGCCAAAATAACAGCGCTACATAACGCTGGATCACAAAAAGATGTAACAGACCAATATGAATTCTTCCATTCCTTTCCAAAGTACTAGAAAAGCATGTACAAAGTTCTTTCATAAACTACCTCAACGATCACAGTCTACTTCATGAACATCAGTCTGGCTTTTGTAAAGATCATTCTTGTCAAACTGTACTTATCTCTATGACTAGCAAGTGGCAGAAAGCCTTAGATGAAGGGAAGGAAGTGGGTTATGTAAAGATTTATATTGGACACACTTGTAAAGATAAACCAACAGTTTTAATATTAAGAGAGCCTCGAACGCTTGAGGGTGAGATGAATGCATACTGTTTGCATTATCATATAAAGGAAAGGTATGAAATTATGAATGCTTATGTAAAAGCAACTCTATTTGTCAGTTAGTGAATCCATTTGTATTAATACATTTTTAGATGCAGCACACTGCACCATTCGCGGGGACGCATCACACCAGTTCTATCCATCTCCCTGAGAAGAAGAAAAAAATCCTGCACATCCTTTTTATATTCTTTTCTGTATACAAAATACTGACCTGCATGATGTTATACGGATACTGTCCATAAAAAGGTCTTATGCATTGAACTGGAGAGCTCGTGCATTTGCACTTTGGACTCATGCAAAGGATGCCACATAAATACAGCAAAATTAACTATCACAACCACAGGAACAATTATAACAACAAACACATACCGATGACTATCAATTACTGCCAACAGTAAAATAATGTTCATATATGCAATGAAACATATCGATATCATCCAATGAGTTTATAAATGTAATGAAACATATCGATATCATCCATTGTGTTCATATATGTAATGAAAACATATCGTTATCAGCCACTGTGTTCATATATGTAATAAAACAAATCGATATCATCCATTGTGTTCGTATATGCAATCAAACATCGATATCATCCATTGTGTTCATATATGTAATAAAACATATCGATATCGTCCATTGTTTTCATATATATATAATGAAACATATCGATATCATCCATTGTGTTCATATATGTAATGAAACATATCGATATCGTCCATTGTGTTCATATATATATAATGAAACATATCGATATCATCCATTGTGTTCATATATGTAATGAAACATATCGATATCATCCATTGTGTTCATATATATATAATGAAACATATCGATATCATTCATTGTGTTCATATATGTAATGATACATATCGATATCATCCATTATTTTTATTGACAAATGCAAAAAAAAGTGTCTTGTAAGATGACATATATTCATATGAATCTAAAATCCAAATTGTAGACTTACACAGAGAGGTAACAACAATAGCGCCAATAATCAGTATGACGGCTTGAAGAGTATCAGTGTAGATAACTGAAGCCAGCCCGCCTGGAAAAAATGTATCTTTTGATCAGTAAACACCTCTTTGTGCGTGCGTTTGTATGTTTTCTGTTCAAATGAGATGAAGGGAAAAATATGAACCAATAGTTGCTAATTTCATTAAACACTACAATATTTTGTATAAATCAAAGATGTGAAACAAGAATTTTTATTTTTCTGGTTTGGTTGAACAAAGCCTACATTCAGTGTTCAGTTGGGTTAAGCCACTTTCAGCGCTTTGCCGATAAGTTTGGTTGGATTAAGCCCACTTTCAGTGATTTGCCGATATGTTCAGTTGGATTAAGCCCACTTTCTGTGATTTGCCAATAAGTTTGGTTGGATTAAGTCCACTTTCAGTTATTTGCCGATAAGTTTGGTTGGATCAGGCCTACTTTCAGTGATCTGCAGACACGTTTTAATCAGTTGTGTTACACAATGAGAGGAAGATGCCTTGCCAAAAATACGACATGACTAGTGTACAATAAATCCCATATAACATGGATAGCGTACAATTGGTCCTATAGGACATGGCTAGCATACAATTAGTCCTATGCGACATGGATAGTGTGCAATAAGTAATATATAACATGAATAGTGTACAATTGGTTCTATATAATATGGCTAGCGTACAATTAGTCCTATACGACATGGCTAGCGTACAATAAGTCCTATATAGCACAGATAGTGTACAATTAGTCCTATATAATATAGCTAGCGTACAATAAGTCCTATACAGCATGGATAGTGTACAATTGGTCCTAAATAATACGGCTAGCGTTCAATTAGTCCTATATGATATGGCTAGCTTACAATTAGTCCTATATAACATGGATAGCGTACAAATTAGTCCTGTACGACATAGCTAGCGTGCAATTAGTCCTATAAAACATGGATAAGATACAAATTAGTCCTATGCAACATGAATAGCGTACAACTTGTCCTATACGCCATGGTTAGCGTACAATTAGTCCTTTGCAAGAGTCTAATACTGTGCATCAGAGATACACAAACAACGGCAAGTTATTTGCGTTAATCCCACTTTACTCTGTTTACTTAAAAGACACAATAAAGCATTTTCATTTACAAGAGCACACTCTTTAAGTGTTATAAACGCTGCTTCCCTTCTTGAAATAGTGTTACCTGACAACAATGAGTATTTCATTAAACATTAAATATTCAAAACTTATGAAATCTGTTATTTTCAGTTTTCAGTTGATAATAGTTACGATACAAAAATCTACACATCCATATCCAGAATGAGAAGGAAATATGTTGCCGAAATGGTATGTAATTTCTATAGCGCGTAAGTAGTGAATGGCCTAACACGAGGGGAAGGATAATAAGCCGTTTTAAGCAAGGATATCTGAACGAAAATGAATAGTAAATACAATTATAAACAACAAATTATTTTTATGAAAAAAAACTGTGATTTTTATCATTGGCGCAAAAAAGTGATTACATATGGATTTTTCCGTTAGTATATGAAATGTTAACTTTTAAAAATGATAAATTACAATAATCGGAGAGTAAATAATTTATCGAATCTCATCTGATTATATGATTAAATACGGAATTTTCCAGTTAATGAAATAAAAGGATTACACTTAAATATCGATAACTCACAACAACTGAAAGTCAAATTGTCATTAAAATATATTTTCTGTCCATTTGAACGTAAATTTCTCTGCGGCCTTTAACTTCTGTTTCTTTATATTGAAAAATGTTTATTTTTAAAACTTTCTTAATTTCTGTGACTGCACTAAAGAACGACGTAAAATTATGATACATGAAGAGTTTCACTTACCTGCCACGGTGTATAACGCTGTTATACCCAATATGATAATTACACAAAGATACAGATTCCATCCCAGAATAAGCCTCATAAAAATTGCCCCTGAATATATCTCGATCTGCAAGAACAAAATTAATAAGACTGCGCTATTTCCTTATAAAGTTTAGTTCTTGGAAACATGTCAATTTATCAATTGTATTAAAAAAAAAGATACCCGATTAACAAAAAAGCTGGGTTCATTTTTAAATCTAGCATGTCAATACGGCATCTCTGCCAAGACTATGTCAGAAGCAGAATTATTAGGCATAGTGATATACTCAACGCGGGTAGTGCTGACATTAATAGTTGATTTAGTATGCGCATGCGCGAACACGCGGGGCTGGACCTACATACATACATACATACATACATACATACATACATACATATATATATATATATATATATATATATATATATATATATATATATATATATATAAGTTTTAATTTTGGAGGACCCAAAAGTTAAATGGTTACGTTTGACGTTGTTAAGGTTAGATATGTTTGTAACTCTACTTCCAATGAATCATTCCACCGTTGCAATTGGGTAGGTTTTCATACAGTAATTGGCAGTCGCAATTGTTCAGACACAGATGTCTGCTACATAAAATGTCGTTCGGTCATTGATGCAATGAGTTCCAAAGTGTATTTTAAAAAGTTAACTACACCTTCCAAAAGCAAGAACGGATCATACTATCAAAACTTTTCAAAATAATAATTCAAAATGCAACGGTCTATAATTCGTTTTTAAGTACGGCATTTAATGGGGAAAATTTTTGCTTGGATCATTCGTATAATCTTCAAAGTAACTTAGTATTAAACATGTAACTAGACCCGCTTATTCCGAATTCAATGTTGATATCAAGATGTCTAGCTCTTATACTGAATTTCAAGCACTTGTGTGATCTCTATTGGGTTTTATGGGGGGGGGGTTCTTGATTTTTCTGTAAAATTTCCACGCAAATATTACTCAATAAACACTGATATTTGTACAGGTAATTTCAACGGTCAGTCGTAAGGAACGTGTATTGTAGTAATAATACTCACTGAAATATTCGTTAGAATGTATTCCACCAGAGCTAGCACTGAGGAGTAAATTCGTATTCGACGACCTCCAAACCGCTTACGGAGATATTCTGGCATAGTATAAGCCTACAAAAATTTCAAGTTAAAAGGTCACGTGTATGAAAAATAATATCTAATTCCATGTAATCGAGTTTTAATGGAAGACCGACATCAAACACAAAGAACAAAATAGGAGCTTTCCAGCTGGAATTGCCTTTGATGGAGAAAAATATTGATTTTACTGTAATTTTAGCTATCACGGACTTGAAGATGAAACAATGCCCCAAAAAATGAGGTTACTGGTAAAATGGAGGGGGGGGGGAGTCATAGTTTACATCTGAAAATCTTTCTCAGGAGCCTAAAATATTCAGCATAATGAAACAGTCAGACTGAGTTGTGCTTCGGATGCAAATGTCGCATATTTTGCTGACACGTAAATACCTTACTTCGTTGGTGTAAAGACACCTTATGACATTTAGATTGTTACTGTCTTCTCTTTTTAGCAAGAAGGCCTCGTGGTAAGATATTAAATATTGTATAAATATAAACTATATACCAGGTTTTAAATAGATTATTATTTAGGGTTGCATGATGACAAAATCACTCTGATTAGTTAGCCCGCCGACCACACCCCCGTCTCTCTCTCTCTCTCTCTCTCTCTCTCTCTCTCTCTCTCTCTCTCTCTCTCTCTCTCTCTCTCTCACACACACACACACACACACAGTGTTTTGAACGTCAAACATCTTGCAAAATATCACTTACCCCACAAGCTACGTACACGGGAACAAACAACCATCCCAACATAATCAGGAAATATACTGCCTAAAAAAGATTGCAAAGAAAATTAACGCTATCATATGAAATACAATCTTAATCAAGAAATAAATAATGATAAATAAAATATGTACACATCATAATATATCTCGCATAATCTTGTTCATAAGAAATAAAAAATATCATCCTTCTTTGCGAAGGTATATTTTCCTCTTCACACGACCGATGTTACATCAAACAAGACGAGTTTTAAGAACCTCTGTCCAATCAATTGCGTAACTCGACGCGAACGTTTAATTTACCTGAAAAAATCAGCATATACTTCATGTGCCAAGATACGACCACAGATGTGTTTTTTTTTTTTTGTTCTTTTGTTTTGTTTTTTTTTTTTTTGTTTTTGTTTTTTATTTTTTTTTTAGTTTTTTGTTTTGTTTTTTTTTCAAGCAGACGGATCACAATAGATTTTGGGAGATGCCGAAAGATCCTCATTGTGTACCGGCAAACACATTGCTACCTATGGTGTACGCGATATTAATGAGTATGCATCTGCCTATTTTCGATCGAGATATAACTTTTCATCTATTATGTCTAGTGTAGAAAAATGTTTTATTATTTTTTTAACAAATACATTACGTATATAAAACAGTTACCGTGGTGGAATAAACAATGTCGGAGAACACAAAATAAAGCAAAAATATACAATTTGGGTGGATTAGATATTACTGAATCTTCAAGATATGTCTCAATTAGCATAAATTAGTAAAGTCAAAAAAAATCATACTGTAGTTATTTACATGTTCTCTTCTCTTTTGTTTTCTCTACTTATAACTTTCTAGCCAGATGGATCAAGATGAACAGCGCTCTCTCTCTCTCTCTCTCTCTCTCTCTCTCTCTCTCTCTCTCTCTCTCTCTCTCTCTCTCTCTCTCTCTCTCTCTCTCACGGCATAACATTTATATCGCCCTCTAATGCATCAGCTTGTTTCTATTTATCGATACAAATACACATACAAACGAACAATCAGAGATAGACAAATAATACATAAATGCACACATATGAACAGACACAGACAAGAAGCAATAACTGGTTCTTAGCATTAATACTATGTAGCTGCTTTTGTATCGTAGCAAGAAAGTATGCCCCCTCCCCGTAAATCTTAATTTCGATTCCACCTCGAGAAGACAAAAAGTTGTTCGACGAGAAATTTTGGTCCATACCCCTTCCCCCATCACCACCACCACCAATGGGCCTGCACCAACCACCCATCCCCACCCCACCCCCACCCTCCACCCATTGCAGTTGCGGGCATGGGCGGTTGCTACGCTACTGGGCTGTTAGTATAACGTTAGGCGTATTAATAAAATTTTAGACCCGTATCTCATAGGCAAAGGGTGACAAATAGTCGAGTTTACTTCCTTGTTGATATTGCTAAGGTCAATTGCAAATGTTTCTAGTCAGTAGAGTGGCCTGATCTGGAAGACCTGGTACTTAAGCGATCTTTTCGATATGTATGCATTGATTTTTGCTAAATACAATATCATTTCTATATTGAGCAAGGGTTCTTCTGGTAATGTTAAGCATGTTAAAAGTAAAATGATCAGAAGTCGTGTTCAGGCTTTTGTTCGCCGCAACTGCAGCCTTTACAAATTCCACCAAACAACGTATAGGATTTTGGTTAAATGAATGAATATCGAAAAGCATCCCCAAGTCAGAGACCTCCGGATCTAGCAAGTCTGCCGAAGTTGTTTATGCTAGGACCTTAGTTTTTCAGTAAAAGCGTAAAGGTCTAATAGTAGTAAAAAAAAAAACACAGTTAATCACCACTGAGCACATAATTTGTTTTCCCCGTTCTCGAGATCACCTGGTACAATCAATAGTTTGCAATTAAATAAAGTAAACCTGTACTTCTCTTTGGCACGTTTAGCCATTACACATATCGGTTGAAGCGTGCCTTGCATTTATACATATCCGTACAATGATAGATATTTATAGATATTTTCTACACACGTGCCACTCGTAGATTGTCACAGAATATCCAGATATCGCTGCAGTTCCTGCTAACCCTATAAACATGGGGGCGCCGATGTTGCTCGCGTAGATTGAGGCACCAATCTGTAAAATATATCATTTATATAAATACATATTTAAGAAACGATAAAACTAAAGCAACTATAATTTCCAAGCCTTCTACTGCAGATCACAAAACCTCCTCCCCACCCCACCCCCAAGTGACCAAGGGGTCATTATGCAAAAAACCGTCACTTATATGAAATGAAATTTGGTAGGTGCATATGTACAAATGTCGCTCTGTCATTCAAGAGCGCTCTTAAAACTCACCTATTTCAACTGCAAGAACAGACTTAAAGACCTAATAATGTATCCTTGCCTTAAATATTTACAGCATATTTTCTGTTTCTACTTTCATGGTGTTTGTTTTTATTTTTGTAATCATATCATTATATATGGTTTTTTGGGGGTTTTTTTAAGTGTTGTCAAATGTTGTAAAGCGCTTAGAGCTTCTAAAGATTAGGCACTATACAAAGTCCTCATTATTATTATTATTATCATTTTATATATAGATATATATATATATATATATATATA